>CM034542.1:33207274-33336907 GCA_020002185.1 Paraescarpia echinospica | reverse complement strand
CTCACGTAGTGTGTCTGTTTTGTTCAGAAAATGGGACATTCAAAGACGTGCACATGTATGCTAGTAGGAACAGCCAAGTAAGTAATGACTGAGTAAGTAATGACTGTTACACTGGCACATGTTGTAGTATTTACCAATATGAAACATAATCTTTAGTTGTTCTGTTTTCCTTATGTCAAATAACACTTTAAAAATGGATAGCGTATACGTCAACGAATATACTCACACAAGCGTGATGCTAATTTTTTTGTGTTGTGTGATTTTAACTAGACACTGTAGAATGTGGATGATACAACTGTGTTTTCGCATCATATCTAGTCACAATATGTCAGCGAAATACATGGATAATTATGAGGTGATATATCAAAACATCAATTTTAATCTATATAGGAACACAGGGACGAATTAGCCACAGGATTAGTTATAATTTATTTAAATTTATATTATGTGTAGCAAGTCCATAAATATCACATCAATTAATTATATTAATCCCGCTTTCAGAGATATTAAAGTTTTTTTATGTACAAACATATTAATTGCAGCATTCATAATAATAATAAGACAAACCATGAATGGCACCAAGCAAGACAAAACAGAGATCTGGAAGTGGAAGACACTGGTGCCATACTGCTTATAGTACAGAACTAACAGTGCTACGTATAAGCTCGGGACATCGCATCGGCGTCTTTCGAAGATTTGTAACAGCCTGATCCCTCACAGCTGACCAATTACAGGTTGGTAGTGACACCTCAAAGGAGAATTATAGTGGCCCCTAGGCCCCGGCGTTCCAAACCGTTGTGGTCATCCATACCACGTAATATATAATCGTATTAATGTTGGCGCACATCAAGTCACAACCACTATAAACAATTTACTTGCTTTTATACCCTGGCAGATACAGACACCAATTGTGGTGTGAACTTCGAATTTAATTAATCTTACATATTATATCTAGAAACGTATGGTATTAACATTTTTATGTCACATAATAGATTAATTATAATAATGCAGCTTTCGTGGCTTGGCACCATTCCTCGAAAAACAAAACGTAGACAAACACTATGTGGAACATTAATTCAATGTTATTCAGTTACTTTTCAGGTTTTGAAAATGGCCCAGTAACGTTTAATTTTATGTTTGCAAAACAAAAGAGAGAATCAGGAAGTGGAAGACACTGGAGTCGTACTGCCTATGATACAGAGCTAACTGTACCAATGATCGGCTCGGGATCTCGCTTCGGGAGCTTCTTACAACACTACCCTGGAGAGTAGTGTCACAGCCTTATCTCTCACAGCTGACCCACACCGTGTGGAAGTACCCTGCAGGGGAGAGAAATACCGGATCCCAGGCCGTCCGGTTTTCCCATAACCGGTTTGGTATAACCCTATATATTGAGCACGTCAAGCTGCAATTAAAATATAACATTTGCCTGCTTTTAAACCCTGCCCGACACAAACCGGCAGATTTGTGGTGTGAACTTAAATTTTAATTAATCTTGCATATCTACACCTAGTGAAGATATTGATTCGTTAGAATAGTACTAAAACTTTGGTCATATGTTATGTTACATGATATGATGCAGTAAACTTATGTATACGCGGCTTAAATAATATTAGTAATCTATTATATGTATTCTGAGCTATGCCTATGACGGAAGTGAGCAACTCCAAGATGGCGGACAGAGTGCCAGCGCCGATTGATCGATTGTTTAGTCTAGATCAAGAATGTTATGACATTGTTATCATGCGTGCAACACATACTTGTATATAATTGCGATAACATGACAATAGTTTTACTATTACATGTATTCTGATCTATGAAGATTGATGGATAGTCATGTTATTAAAATGGGTGATTCACAAGATGGCGCACACAATGTCGGCGCCGGTTGTTTGTTTATGAGATCAACAGTGTGAATAAATTGTTATCATGTGTGCAACACGTACGTGCGTATATACGCAATAACATAACAATAAATACAATAGATAGTAGTTTTTATATACACATTATATGCATGATAAAGTGCATTAAATGCAACAACGACCCAGTGGCCTCGTACCAAATATATCATAACAACGGTTCAAGTACAATACAATACTGTACAGTACAATTCTTTACGGTACAGCACTGCACCGTAGTGATGGTGAATTGGAAACGGGGAGTGTTGAAGTGAGAACATATGTTTCTAATTCTAAATGTTTACGTCTTAAATAGTCACGGTTGGCTACGGCCAGTTTACTCCCCCGTGGTGCGTTTCGTTATTAAATATTTCAACTATTACATATGATTGTGTTGTAAGTAACAATACAATAAGATTTGTTTATAATACATTGATAATTCCATACTAACTTAATTAATCGAACACGCGTATGTATATCTGTATTGAGAATGGCAAGATTTTCAATAGACATCACAATAGTGCGTGTGTGTAAATCTGTCTGGCTGTCTGTCTCTGCCTGTGAATAGCTGTGTGTCTGATTTGTCCTTGATCTCGCGCGACAATACAACATCTACTAACCAACCTTCCATAATGCGTGTTTCCGCGCCAATCATCCGGGAAATGCAAACCCTGCTAGACGCCTGTTTTGTCCGGTAGTCTGGCGATATTACAATACGCACGAATCCCAGTTTAACTGGTAGTGCTACACCTGAAGGCAACTGCGCTCCTTCCACATTAAGAGTGGCGGTTGTTTAACGCTGGTTGTTCACCTCATGCTTTTACAAATTTCCAGGTGCATTGACAGAAGCGCCCGCTCGGCAGAGTTTGTTACGTAATAGAAGCTATATTGGATAACTTCGTGTTGGCATGCGACCAGATCAGGATTGTTGGACGCATTCACGCGATGGGGTTTATCTTCGGGGACCGCAACGGTTGCCGAATTGGCCTAGACCTGATACATAAAAAACACAACGACAGTTATATATATTTTGTGTCTCTTTTCTCTCTCATACTTTTGGTCTTTCGTATGTTTTCTTTTTCGTCTCTTTTTTGTTTCCTCTAACAATAAACCAACCGTTGTTTGATGATCAAGATTGATCGGTCAACGTAATATACTGATACAGATAGATACACTCCTAGTCAATTTGGCTTTAAGCCTAAACATGGAACGGAGTTATCCATGTTTGAATTCAAGGAATTGTTTTTAAACGTTTCGTAACGCTTGCCCGTAGACCCTCCTAATACGCTTTTTTATGCTGATCTGGAGAATCCCACCATTAATCGTGACGTACTATGCGAATGACTGTTTACATATAGGACGTTTTTTTATATACAAAACCGTGGCATTGCCGCTAAACCCAATCTTTACACAGTTTCTATTCTTTTTAACTGATCATCCTTTGTAATATACACATTATAGGTTTTATGAGGGTATTTTTTAAATCTTACAATGTGCAAATTTAGCCATTAAGGGCAAGTGCTTAAAAGGCCCTTTCAATGGTAAAACAAGCCAACTTTAAAATAGCAATTTATTGAGGGTAATAACCTGATCTTCGTTATCATAAAAGGCAATTAAGTAGTTGTTATGTAAGTCCGTACAGAAATAAGCCAATTGCTCTATAAAAGGGCAAATACTTGTGGACATGTCTCAAAAACTGCAGTAAGGGTAAATTGCAATTTTGTTTCTAAAATAAAAACGACAACTATATTGGAGCAATTACGCGGGACTATCATTTCCATTCCAAACAGGACAACATTCTCAATAAACGGGCACCTTCCGCTTCAAACAGAACCAAATTGTCTATAAAAGGGTTAAAGTCTTTACCGAGGTCTCATAACACGGCATAAGTTTGGGAGCTAAATCGTTATAACAATTGCCAATTATTCTCCAATGCCGCAAGTTCTTTGGTAACAAAGGATATTTTTAAAGACAAATGGACAATTTATTTAACAAAATGGCAAGTCCAAGAGTTACATTATATTGTCAACAGCAAAAACTATGCTATAAAAGGACACATTAATGGTGAGTGTCCCCAAAAAGACACTTCCACGGTTACAAGGGAAAGTTGCTAAACATTATAATTTCCTGTCTCACTTGTAAAAAGATAGTATACCGGAAGCTATGTCCCAAAACAGCATTTTGTTTTTAAAATATAAATTTCTTTATAACAGAACATTATTCCAAACTTACACTTTAATTGTGATAAATTACCGGTTAAGAAAACAGGATAGGGGAATTGTACGCTCATAGATGGGTATGTCACCTGAATTGACTACATAACTTACTTCCACTGCTTAACACAATGTTAAACTGAACAAACTGATCCCTCTCAGTTCAATTAGAATCACAGCATGACTAAACAAGTATATTTTATCCACAAAAATACAAGCCTCACTAGGCTCGATTTTGTTTTCTAAAGGGGAAAGGGTGCTATAAAATGACATAATATTAGAGCAAAAACCCAAACATGGCACTTTCACTATCAAAATGACGCAGGTTTCGATACAATGAACATTTCCTTTCAATTACCAAATGAACAACATATTGGATGTGTGCGAAAATGGCATTTTTTCTCAAAAAAGCTAATTATTCATAATGTTCTCAAAACCTGCACTTTTATTGATGACAAAATACCTCAATGGAAAAGTAGTATGCCTGTTCCGAATTTACTCCTTCATTTAATTGACAACGGAAATCACTTCCCAGCTTCGCTAAATGTTCAGTTTAACGACATGTTCACCAACATAAATGATCACCCTAACTAATCCCTAAGTTTAATTAACATCGTTGCACGACTCAATAATTCCAGTTTCATGTTTCATTTGTGGCTTCTAGTTCAAGGTTCAAATTATTGAATCCATCAGTGCTTAGATCTATTCCGAAAACAACAGTAACCTGACATCTAGCGATCGGTTATAATTGTGTAAGTAATATACATACATATATAATTATGTTATGTCCACAAATAATTTAGTACTTCGTGTGCAGATACGCGCGCATGCGCATGCGCGTTATAGAGAGGGCGATTGGAAAAGTAGTTTCACATTTGTACGGATAAAATTACCAAGCAAATTTTAGATCCCGAAAAGATGAAACCGTTGCCTTTGTGCTAAGAACCCATTTTGCATCAGCAGGAACATCAGTTACTTCAAACAACAGCTAGAGCAGAACCCGAATCAAAATTAAATCATGAACTGCTTCATGAAAGTAAAACGCCTCACACTATTCTACTCACGGAGCGCAAAAAGCCAGCTTCATTGTTAATAGAACAAACTTGAAAACAACAAAATGTACACACCAACCTGAAGCACATTCTATTAGCATTGCCAACAGTAAATGTCAAAGGGTTTGTGTCAGCTCAAACACAATTAATGGCAATGGTACTGTTCAGAATCCACCAGAGGTACTAATTTCCAGAGACGCATCGCCTAAATTTAGTTTGAGTTATGTTTTATGAATGAACTGAACCGGGGTAAACCACCTGATTATGAATATGAATGAATGTCCGTGTTCACAAGATATTATTCTTTGTTATTCAAGTGGGTGTGATGTATACGGTACGATTTTGGTTTGCTGCAAGTTGGTCACAGGCACGCACAGGCACGCGTAAATATGCGCCTGCACCCGCAAGCATGCGCTGGCACGCGCATGAACGCGCATGCACGCGCAGACACGCGCAGGCACGCGTAGGTACGCACGTGTACGCACAGGCACGCGCTGGAACGCGATGACACGCGATGGCACGCGCGGACACGCATAGACACACACAGATACGCTGAGACGCACACAGATACGCTGAGACGCACACCGATGCGAGCAGATACGCGCAAACTCGCGCAGACAAGCACGCACACGCATAAGACCACGGATATACAACATGAAGTAATTCGCAACAGTGACTTACCCAATAAAGTGTCCTTAGGGTCTGTACAATTCTCTTGTTGACTGCGGAACAGTTGCGAAACAGCCCTGCCTTTTTTCAAATGTTTAACTATATGGAACGGGTTATGTACCATTATGTAGAGCTCGACGGCGGGAAATCCAAGTATAATCCACTAATTAAAACCGGGAAGAACGACGAGGTTGGTTCTCTTCGATACCAAATGGCGTTGCATGTGCGCACGACAGGTGAATCGTTTGCCCAGGTGTGTGATCGATTCTTCGTCAGTAGCTCGTTTGTAGCTTGTGTCTGTAAGCAAAACCCTTCTATTGGCAGGGGAGGGGCACAGTCTGTTGTAATTCATGGACATACATAATTATTTTGTAATGTTCCAATCGCGACAATGTTGACTCTTTCCTGCAGAACGTGCATAATTACATATACAGCCCCTCTACAATATACCAACTGAACCAATACCCCATTGGATATGCGATCAGTTCCCATATATTAGTTAACAAAATGGCAAGCTGTTCTTGGTGTGGCCAACTCTACAGTGACAGTGTAATTTTGCGTAAGTGTTATTTCTTTCTTGCAGTGTTGCTTCTGTGCAATTGGCTTGCGCTTCCCATTACGTAATGTCATCGGAAGATTGGGGTGTGTTGTGGGTGGAACGTGATGTCATCAGAAGACTGGGATGTGTTGTGAGTGGAACGTGATGTCATCAAAAGTTTGGGATGGTTTGTGAGTGGAACATAATGTCATCGGAAGGTCGGGTTGTGTTGTGAGTGGAATTTAAAGCCAATAGAAAGTTGGGATGTGTTGTGGGTGGAACGTAGTGTCAATGGAAGGTTGGGTGTGTTGTCAGTTGAACGTAATGTCAAAGAACGGTTGGGGGGTGTTGTATGTGGAACGTAATATCAATAAAAGATCGGGATGTGTTGTTTCTGGAAAGTAATGTCAATGGGAGGTTGGGTGTGTTGTGAGTGGAACGTAATGCCATTAAAAGATTGGGAAGTGATGTGAGTGGAACATAATGTCATCGGAAGGTTTGGTGTGTTGTGAGTGGAACGTAGTGTCAATGGAAGGTTGGGTGTGTTGTGAGTGGAACGTAGTGTCAATGGAATGTTGCGGTGTGTTGTTATCGGAACGTAATGTCAATGGAAGGTTGGTGTGTTGTGATTGGAACGTAATGTCATCGGGAGGTCAGGGTGTGTTGTGAGTGGAATGTAATGTCAATTGAAGGTCGGGGTGTGTTGTGAGTGGAATGTAATGTCAATTGAAGGTCGGGGTGTGTTTTGAGTGGAAGGTAATGTCAATTGAAGGTTGCGGTGTGTTGTGAGTGGAATGTAATGTCAATTGAAGGTCGGGGTGTGTTTTGAGTGGAAGGTAATATCAATGGAAGGTTGCGGTGTGTTGTGAGTGGAATGTAATGTCAATTGAAGGTCGGGATGTGTTTTGAGTGGAAGGTAATGTCAATGGAAGGTTGCGGTGTGTTGTGAGTGGAATGTAATGTCAATTGAAGGTCGGGGTGTGTTTTGAGTGGAAGGTAATGTCAATGGAAGGTTGGGTTGTGTTTTGAGTGGAAAGGAGAGGATCAAGAGGAGAACAACATACCCTATCTCGTCTGAAACAAGACTCCCATTACAACCTACTCGATGTATCCGACGGATACTGGTCACCGTGACACACCAGGCTAGTTAGATGGGGGATCTTGGAACAGCATAGGGCCCCGGAGGTGAATTGTGCAGTGCCTATCGAGGTATGGACAAGCTATGTCGCTGTACAAACCCATCTTTCAATTATGGGCAAATAACAATCACTGTGTTGTGGTTTCAAGCTCTTTGGCCATATGGTAGCACTTAAGGTCGGTAGACTGTTATAACTGCCCTGCTCTTCCGATCGATCACTCACAGTGTGTAGGACTCTCACTCGTCTTGGCCTGTCCTTGCTGATGGATCCAGTTTCACATCATCGAGAGAGTGGTGGAAGTAATGCTAAACCAGTCACAATAAAACCTCCAATCACAGTAATACAATTGCCCGCAGTTCAAATGGTTCGCAAATGTACGAAGCCTCACATCAGATTAGCCGTCGCCTGGGTAAACTAGGGCCGCGTTCTCCAAACATTGATTTCGTTGGGATCGAAAATTTACAAGGAAGCAAAATGATCATCGCGCAATGGATGTGCGAACACTGCTAGATAGAGCAAGCACATTTAAATGATCACAATGACGTACTGCCTTAGTATATAGCGAGGGAAGTATCAATTAAGATATAATATTTATATGTATGCGCCCCTGACACATACATCCTCCTATGCAAAGCAACAATGGAAGACAAGTGTAGATTGAAATAGGCCAACTTAATGACATTTAGCTTTATTCGTTTACATAACTCATAAATTACAACATAAATACATATTCA
This sequence comes from Paraescarpia echinospica, assembly GCA_020002185.1. Lineage (NCBI taxonomy): Eukaryota > Metazoa > Annelida > Polychaeta > Sabellida > Siboglinidae > Paraescarpia > Paraescarpia echinospica. Next base: position 33,328,664 of record CM034542.1, on the reverse strand, counting down.
CAGCAAGCATGCCGGCCCCAATGGTATCGCTAACCACTACCTACAAGTCGTAGACGTATTACCAACCACCAGTACTAACTATCTCACGACACTATATTTACAAGTGACACCGTATCGGTGGGGGTCATTGCATCTAGTGAAGCACGTATTTCTGACATTAGGAGTTATTGGTTGATATATCTTCTTCTGGAGTGGTATACCAACAGATTAGCGCAGAAGTCACTGTTGCTATTTACTTCATGTTGTATATCCAAGGTCATGACATGATGTCAATAATTGTGTGTGAGAGCGCGCGCGCGTGCGTGCTTGTCTGCGCGAGTCTGCGCGTGTCTGCTCGTATCAGTGCGCGTCTCTGCGTATCTATGTGTGTGTGCGCGTGCCTGTGCGTGCCAGCGCGTGTCAGCGCATGCTTGCGGGTGCTGGCGCGTACCTGCGCGTGCCTGTGCGTGTCTGAACATTTGCTTCAATGCATGATGGGCCAGTAGGAAACCAGTTTTGTTTAGCTGTGCTTGACGCAATGAAGTTATAAATAACAGTTGCGCAGTTGTTTTTAATTTTGTTGTATTTCTATAACATTTCACTACCAGAATGCATATCATACTTTTGTGACTTAAAACATGTACAGTAAACACAGAATGCGCATTATAATATTCATGTCCAGCTTTTCTGCAAGACAACTATAAATAATTTCTGGCACAAGTCTGTGCATGAATCTCTGTTGTGTCTGAACTTTTGATGTTGTGGTCGGTATGGATGTAAGTCTGAAGTTAGCTGGCACTATTTTGAGAATTGCACAAAATATTGCTGGTTCTTGTGCAGTGTCGTATGTCTTATTTGATTGTATTCATCAGTAGGAGTTAGTGTATCTGTCTTGTCTCATCTCCGTGTGGTATGTGTAAGGGCAGCCAGTAAAGAAATGATGTGTGTTGATGCACAAGTGAAGTATGTTTCTAATCGAAGCACTCTTTGCTCATTATATGGCTGCCATTCTGCCCTTAATGTTTTATACAGGATGTTTTAGGTGCAGCTGTACTTGTGCATGTCATCTTATTCAATGATTTAGTTATACAATTATTTGTCTTGGAGCTCTACTGAGTTATACATATATATGTTGGTATTTAACAGATGAGCCTGTTTATGCAAGCAAAGTCAATTTATATCACCTTACTACACAAACGAAAGTCATATCACCTGAACTCAAGAACTTATGATGTTTTTGTACCATACAACTCTAATGCAGTTATTGTGTGACTGTTGAATACCAAATGTTATGCAGGTGATTAGTTTATGAAATGTTCAATAAATTAAGGGCCATTTACACGAATGGTTTCTATATATCCAATTTTGGTGCTATTATGTCACTTGTCTAGAAACTGCGGGTGTCAGCTATTAGCTTGCACCAATCTGGGGAAGTGTTTTAAAGAATGGCCACAAGTCCCATGTGTAGGTTGCTGTATTCTCAGATTTGCTAGTGTTTCAGAAATTACACCAGCCTGTTGTAGAAGTGGAATCGGTTACAATTCTATGACACGGTCATAGTCACAAATTGGCTCCACTAATCGGTCATATGAGGATGTTTAATTGTGGGTCAGACAACATCATGAGATAAGCATCCAAATAAAATGTATTGTGTAAACAGTTCTTTCCTATGAAATGAATTACAAGAAGACCGATAGAATGTTTGCAGGTAACAACAACCCAAAGCCGTCAAGGCGTGACCTTAGTGCAGTACTGCCGACATTTCCACACAAACCATTTTCAGACCAGATGTTTTTCTAGTGTAAATAGTTTGCAAGGTTGTTCACATGGATCAGATGTAAATGTGCAAGTTCCAATTACCTGAAAATGTGATTTAATTTTGGTTTTCCAATGTGTATTGTCTGACATGTTGCGAGTAGTGCACCTGCAGAGAGCATTTATAAATACGGCAGAACCTCGCTTTATGGTCACCTCGGTACACAGCCACCTCGCAATCAAGGTCACCGTAGGACAGTCCCAAATTATTTGTGTAACAGTACATTATAGCAAGTAATATGGTCACCTTGGAATTCAGGTCACTTCGACCCAATCCAGTGGGTGACCTTAATAGTGAAATTTCACCAAATCATAGTAATGACCGTTACGCTTTAAAAGCAAGACAAAACGTAAACCACACTATTTCTCAGAAACTTTATTGTGTTCATGGGAATGTTGCACAATTTGCATCACATGGCAACAGTGTCATGTGACTTGCATGGCAACCAGGCGGACACCTCGAACAGTGTACATAGAGACAGGCACGCCCTCTACTGGTGAACAAACATGTTCTTCACCAACGCTACAGCTCATTAACATCATGGTAGTCCTAAACAGTGTTGTACAATACAATGTACATACATGTTACATATGTATGTCTATACATACACATGGTTCTCTATGTAGAGTGCAGGACTTATGTCCTGGTGTACCCCAACTGAATTCATATTGCCACCACATTACTAAGATGGCAAATGTCTGTATTTCAAGAGACAACAGCCTGGCTATCATGCCCCCTTTACAAGTCCTCAAAATTAGCCTAAGGCTATTCAAAGGATTGAATGTTCACATCCTAATTTCAAGATACGTTCCGCACAGGAAATAACAGTATACGTCTCTTGGTGGAACCACAGCTGGTTCATTAAACAGCCAGTTTAGTTATTCTACTAACACCGAGTATTTCCTGAAGAAATCTGGATAGCTGTTTTTAAAGGTGTACCTTGAAATTCAAATGGTGATTGTACGGTGCTAGTCATGCTATCAATAGCAACCTCCATTCACAACACACAATGCTTAATATACAACGTTTTCTTGCAATCTTGCATTTGCTACATTATCACAAGCACCATTGTGCCACCTCCATATACACAATGCAGGATTAGGGACTATTTAAGATCGGTATCTGATTGAGACTGACAAATACACCAACAAGAATTTAACAACACCTGTTATTAATTGTTTTAAACCTGCACTTGGACATGCATCAAAGCTAAACATTACCTAGTACCTACCCCAAACTAAACCCCCCACATTATGTAATGTTCATTTGTATGTACACACGCATACATCATAATGTACATTCTGTGGGATGCTATCCTGGTAATATACAATTCATGTTATCTTAAGAGTGAAATACTTTATTAGACCGACAAACATTACAGGGTAAACAATGTTGCTACTAAATCATTCTTTGAATTGCTCTAATTACCATCCAGCATTGTGAAAACATTCTAAATATATACATTAGTACCTTCTCTTTGGAAAGGTACCTTCTGTTTAGAAAGATCAATTGTGAAAGCATATTGCGACAAACCAGTTAACCTAATACTGCCTACATAGCCAATGAATTAATGAATGAACGAATGAACGTTTATTCAGAACATTGATAACAATATATATACAAGACAAGACAACCAAACAAGTTTACCCGGTAACTATAATACAAGTGAGAATATACAATGTTTGAAGTGTTTAGATGTTGCCAGACAAAATTGAAAATCTCTTGGCTGCCCAAATTGTCATCTTTGAACCGGTGTCTACATTTACTTCTGTAAAAATAACATTATGACGTAACCAAGTAAATGCTTTGGAACAATTTATTACCATCTTGGCTGACCTACATTTAAGAACTGCTACCAACTGATTCAACACCATAATTAATTTAATAACTAGTCTAATTCCCTTTGTACATCATATCACCATTGCTCAGTTGTGACTGTCAAAGCATCCACAACGACCCACAGCGTATTGTCAAATTGTGGGACACTACATTTAATAAATCAGAAATATCAGAGTTACTAAACATTCACTAGATAAATAACACATAACTGTATGTAAACAGAGGCACACTACCTTCATCGAAGGCTACAACATGCATTGCCAAAATTGATTAGTTTGATTTACAAATTAATCGTTAAGTGACACAGCAGTTATACTGATGCATGGAAATCCCAGGTCTTTCCTTACTGGAACAATGGCACCAGCCCAGACCTTCCAAGTTGACAATCTAATAGCGAGAGATCTCTCTCATATGGGGCATCTGAAAGTGGGAGTTTTGTTCGAACATTTGACAGTTTCTTGTTGGTAGCGCCATTTACAAAATGTTTATTTCCTGAATTACATAAGAAATCTGGTATTTCTACACATCCAGCCCACAGTAAAAATTTTCATGTTTTTTGTTTTATCAGTTTATTTTCTCCAATAACTCATTAGCTTAAACTTAAAATTTCAAATCAAATACAACAAAAGCAGGTGCATATTCTTTGCAAATTAACCATAAACAAAATTTCTACTATATCGGAAGATTAGGAAGGTCTGTCACACAAACTCAGTAGTGTTTGCAAGCACCCCTATTTCGACTCCCCGATCGAGATCGTGCCACAAGATTAATTGGATTGTTGGACAATCGAACCGATCACATGACACAATTGGGAAGGGAGTCGAGATCAGAGAGCTTGCAAACACACTACCCTTGGTTTCCTAAGAGTGCCAAAGCTAAATTTTGGCCGCCTGGAGGTTGTCTTGAACTACAGGCAGATGGAGAGTAATTTACCCTATGCTATTAGCCCTGATGTAGGCAGTTGCGTCTTTGGACTGTGCAACATAATACAACTCCACATTTAGCACCTGATTGATGACAGCGGCAACATTTAGCAGCACCGCAGTGAACACAGTCGTAATCACTATGTAGTAAGGATACCTCGGATCTCATCTACGATGTTCAACAATATTGATTCGTCGCTGCTCTTGCCGTCAAAGTTCAAGGTGTTTGGCTAAAATAAAACAGTTTGAAAGTGCCAATCTACATTGTCAAGACATGTCACTGCAATTTTGTTAGTTTTTATGAAATTGCACAGACCAATGTCAGTTATTAAACCAACAGCATCAAATGTAGTTTTGTGGTAACTTGGAAATATAAGTGCACGAGACACAACTACAATTAATATGTAGCTGATGTAAACTAAACCCCCTTACCTGCAGCTTGACTAGTAATCACAGATAATGGCTGTATAGAGATGCAGTGTTACCGATCTGCTCCACCACTGCAAGTGAAGGAACACAACGTTCAAACCGGTGCCAATGATATCTACACGGAGTGATTATCCAATTTTTTTAATTTCTTGTTTGAATGTAACTGTCAACAATATATTTAGTGAAATCGGTTGTAATTTTTCCTAGTAACTTACTCCGGTGGCCGCGACTGTACCACCAGTGAAAACAGTGCAGATGCCTGCACCCCATATCAGACTCAAGGGAATCCCAAAATAATTATCCGTTTGACCATTCTCCTGAGCGGTAATGTGTGTTCAAGTAACTACTACTTCTTAACCATTACATGTAATATCAGCCACAACTGCATGGCCAAAACCGAAACAATATAATTTTGAAGGTAACAAGGTTATTGGCTCCGGTTAACTTCAGGATTTTAGCAAGATGATACCCTCTCGGTTGTGAGGATGGTTCAGCAAGAACAACAATTCGCTGTGGATGACCTTGAGATGACCTACCGCAAAAGTGGGCGAGGAAGCAAGCAGATCTTTGCGAGGATTGGATCCAGCTCGGCGACTGTCGCCTACATGGACGACTTGTGCTCCAGGTCGCCACTGCCTAGTAACTTGGTGAAGGCATCGCTGTCAAAAACATAAGAGCACCATATTTCATAATATATATATATATAGCACACTTTTCAGCCTAAACGGCTCAAAGGCGCTTTACAAATTCATTAAAGCAATTCATACATACTAAAAACATAAAATCTAGTACATTTCTATATAAAAAACTATGGTAAATTAAAACTAGAGATCTAATATATGTTAATTACAAAGTATCTCTAGAATAAACACGTACTGTCTTTTGAATACGTCTGTCGATGGAGCCTGGCGAATGGATAGAGGTATGTTGTTCCATAGTGTGGGTGAAGCCAAAGAGCCTTCTCTGTGGCTGCAACTATTTTGGCAAATGTCCATTGGATATCTACCAAATCTTACAAATAATCATCCATAACTCTTATATATGTTCTCAAACTTGATGGACATGCTACACTACATGACATTCCTTAGTTTTGTTGGTTTTGAGTAAGATTTTTTTATTGTGGGATTTTTATCCATATAGAATCCAAATAGCATGTCTGAAAAGCAACTCCTGCAAGTATTTTAATGAGCAGTTACCTGTGTGTCTCACATAATCCTATCAATACACAGTAAAACTTGACCGTAGTAGACATTGTTTAGACTGTGCAATATGTCCATTATGGCCAGGTTAACATTATGAACAGGTAGTGGACAATAGAAACTAGTCCTTCAGGACTTTCAAGTGTCCACTGTAGACATCTAACAACTGCTAGAAGACAAGAAACACACCCATCACAAGGCACCCCAACCAAGTAGGAGGTACGGGGCAGACTCAGCTTGAAGTAAATCTTCTCCTGTGTTACTTCCTCTTCATTCTACACATCCATCACAAGGCACCCCAACCAAGTAGGAGTTACACGGCAGATTCAGCTTGAAGTAAATCTTCTCCTGTGTCGCTTCCTATTCATTCTACACACCCATCACAAGGCACCCCAACCAAGTAGGAGGTACAGGGCAGACTAAGCTTGAAGTCAGTCTTCTCCTGTGTCACTCCCTCTTCATTCTACACACCCACCACAAGTCACCCCAACCAAGTAGGAGGTATATGGAAGACTCAGCTTGAAGTCAATCTTCTCCTGTCACTCCCTCTTCATTCTACATACCCATCACAAGGCACCCCAACCAAGTAGGAGGTACACGGCAGACTCAGCTTGAAGTCAATCTTCTCCTGTGTCACTCCCTCTTCATTCTACACACCCATCACAAGGCATCCCAACCAAGTAGGAGGTACAGGGCAGACTCAGCTTGAAGTTAATCTTCTCCTGTGTTGCTTCCTATTCATTCTACACACCCATCACAAGGCACCCCAACCAAGTAGTAGGTACAGGCCAGACTCAGCTTGAAGTCAATCTTCTCCTGTGTCGCTTCCTATTCATTCTACACACCCATCACAAGGCACCCCAACCAAGTAGGAGGTACAGGGCAGACTCAGCTTGAAGTCAATCTTCTCCTGTGTTGCTTCCTCTTAATTCTATACACTCATCACAAGGCACCCCAACCAAGTAGGAGGTACAGGGCAGACTCAGCTTGAAGTCAATCTTCTCCTGTGTCGCTTCCTCTTAATTCTATACACTCATCACAAGGCACCCCAACCAAGTAGGAGGTACAGGGCAGACTCAGCTTGAAGTCAATCTTCTCCTGTGTCGCTTCCTCTTAATTCTATACACTCATCACAAGGCACCCCAACCAAGTAGGAGGTACAGGGCAGACTCAGCTTGAAGTCAATCTTCTCCTGTGTCGCTTCCTCTTAATTCTATACACTCATCACAAGGCACCCCAACCAAGTAGGAGGTACAGGGCAGACTCAGCTTGAAGTCAATCTTCTCCTGTGTTACTTCCTCTTCATTCTACACACCCATCACAAGGCACCCCAACCAAGTAGGAGGTACAGGGCAGACTCAGCTTGAAGTCAATCTTCTCCTGTATTACTTCCTCTTCATTCTACACACCCATCACAAGGCACCCCAACCAAGTAGGAGTTACACGGCAGATTCAGCTTGAAGTAAATCTTCTCCTGTGTCGCTTCCTATTCATTCTACACACCCATCACAAGGCACCCCAACCAAGTAGGAGGTACAGGGCAGACTCAGCTTGAAGTCAATCTTCTCCTGTGTTGCTTCCTATTCATTCTACACACCCATCACAAGGCATCCCAACCAAGTAGGAGGTACAGGGCAGACTCAGATTGATGTCAACCTTCTCCTATGTCACTCCATCTACATTCTACACACCCACCACAAGGCCCCCAACCAAGTAGGAGGTTCGGGGCAGACTAAGCTTGAAGTCAGTCTTCTCCTGTGTCACTCCCTCTTCATTCTACACACCCACCACAAGTCACCCCAACCAAGTAGGAGGTATATGGAAGACTCAGCTTGAAGTCAATCTTCTCCTGTCACTCCCTCTTCATTCTACATACCCATCACAAGGCACCCCAACCAAGTAGGAGGTACACGGCAGACTCAGCTTGAAGTCAATCTTCTCCTGTGTCACTCCCTCTTCATTCTACACACCCATCACAAGGCATCCCAACCAAGTAGGAGGTACAGGGCAGACTCAGCTTGAAGTAAATCTTCTCCTGTGTTGCTTCCTATTCATTCTACACACCCATCACAAGGCACCCCAACCAAGTAGGAGGTACAGGGCAGGCTCAGTTTGAAGACAATCTTCTCCTGTGTCACTCCACCTACATTCTACACACCCACCACAAGGCACCCCAACCAAGTAGGACATACATAGCAGACTCTGCTTCAATTCAATCTTCTCCTGTGTCGCTTCCTATTCATTCTACACACCCATCACAAGGCACCCCAACAAAGTAGGAGGTACACGGCAGACTCAGCTTGAAGTCAATCTTCTCCTGTGTCGCTTCCTATTCATTCTACACACCCATCACAAGGCACCCCAACCAAGTAGGAATGTACAGGGCAGACTCAGCTTGAAGTAAATCTTCTCCTGTGTCGCTTCCTATTCATTCTACACACCCATCACAAGGCACCCCAACCAAGTAGGAGGTACAGGGCAGACTCAGCTTGAAGTCAATCTTCTCCTGTGTCACTCTCTCTTTATTCTACACACCCACCACAAGGCACCCCAACCAAGTAGGAGGTACACGGCAGACTCAGTTGAAGTCAATCTTCTCCTGAGTTGCTCCCTCTTCATTCTACATATACTGCCATCAATGTACAGAAAAACATTCAAGCAACACACTGCAGGTAGCACAGAAAACTGTAACACTACCCATTTACATGTAAGAACGTACTATTGGGGTACTTGCTTGACCACCCTGAGCAGCTGGCTAGAAGGTAGTCGAATTCACTTTGGATCAGAGAGCTAGATATATCTTATTCAGTTCGAACATCAATGTAATTGGAACCGATCTGTTATTTTGCAAACTACATAATTTACATCATCAAGTATCCAAAATTAACGCGGGCTACTAAAAAGATAATTATTCTGTCAGATCTACTTTAACAAGATTGCCACCCAGATAATTAACTCTAGGTGGCAGGTTGACAAGGAAGCCCTTTGGCTTATTGAGAGTCCGACCCTTTTATCTATGTGTATACCACCCTTCTCAAATGTGTCAATTTTATTTTAAAACATATTCACGCTACTAGCACCCACACAATGAGCAGATAATCTGTTCCATTCATTTACAGTCCTTTGTGAAAATGACAACTTTCTTATATTTAATCTACACTGCTCCTTTGCTAATGTAACTTTATGTCCTCTAGTCCTTCTATCTTTCTTAATGAGAAAAAAATATTTCTATCAATATTTTCATAACCATTCATTATTTTAAACACTTCTATCTGATCTCGTCTCAATCTCCTGGTCTCTAGTGTTGTTAAGTCACATTTGTTTAGGTGTATTTCGTAACTAAGATCTCTCAGTTTTGGTATCATTTTAGTTGCTCTCCTCTGCACTCTTTCTAGTATATTTATGTCCTTCCTGCGATATGGACTCCATGCTTGAATACAATATTCTAAATGAGGCCTCACTATTGTTTTGTACAGCAGTATTATTAGCTCTTTTTCCTTATACGTTGTTTCGCCTAATTAAACCAAGGATTTGATTTCCCTTTGAAGCTGCAATTCCACTCTGAAACCTTCATATCAGCACTAATGGTTAACCCTAAGTCATTTTCTTTTATAGTAGTACTTAGTTCAGTATCCCCATTGCATATTCTACTTCTTCATTCCCATGTCCTGCGTGGAGGCATTTACATTCCCCAAAATTGAACAGCATTTGCCACTTTTCAGACCATTTGATCAACTTGTCAAGATCATCTTGTAAATGTTGTCTATCTCCATCACTTTTAATACTTCTAAACACTTTTGTATCATCCGCAAATTTCAACACCTTGCTTGTTATTTCATCATCCAAATCGTTGATATACATTAAGAATAATATAGGTCCTAGTACTGATCCCTGTGGTACCCCACTGAATACCGATTTCCAGTTTGAAGCCTCCCCATCAACTACTACACATTGTCTTCTGTCAATCAGCCATTTTTCTATCCAGTTTATTATACCATTTCCTATGCCATGGGCCTTTAGTTTAAGCAGTAATCTTTGATGTGGTACTTTGTCGAAAGCTTTTTGAAAATCTAAGTAGACGATATCTACTGGCGATCCCTCATCTACCTACTTAGTGATGTCTTCCAAAAAACAGAACATATTTGCTAAGCATGACCTCGCTTTAAAAAACCCATGTGGAGATGGGTTGATCAAGTTATGTTTAACCAAAAAATCCACCATGTGATCTTTAATTAGTCTTTATAGTAATTTGCAAATCACTGATGTTAAACTCACTGGTCTATTGTTCTCTAACTTGTTTCTTGAACCCTTTTTAAATAACGGTATAATGTTTGCCTCTTTCCATTCTAAAGGAACCACTCCCTCTTCTAATGACAGTTTGAAAACTGTTGCAAGCGGTACGCTAATTTGTTCTACAATTTCCAATAGTAGTTTGGGCAGAATCTCATCCACTCCAGGTGGTTTATTATCCTTCATAGCCCTTATTTTCTTAGCTACCATTTCCGGGGTTACAATTGTCCTAAATAGTCTGAATCTGCCCCCTTGAACTTAGCCTCTGGTACTGGCAGTGAATTAATATCTTCTCTGGTAAACACTGAACTAAAGTACTCATTCAGGTCTTCTGCCATTAAGTATCCCTGATATTATATTTCCTGCACTATCTTCTAGAGGACCGACCTTATCTTGAACTTTCTGTTTGCTTCGAACATACGCATAAAAACTCTTGCTGTCATATTTTATATTACTAGTTAATTGTTGTTCATAGCTTCTCTTTGAATTTCTAATTTCAGCTGTAGCTTGGTTAAGTGTTCATCATTTCCAGTACATCTATATGAATTCCACATCATTTGTTTATACTTAGTTTTTCTAATGGCTTCTTTCGATAAGTGTTTCTTTTTGGACCGTTTCCCTTGTTTTTTGAAGGGTACAAATTTATCGACTATGCACTTAATTTCACTCTTTAATATATTCCAGCATTCTGTTGCTGTCTTATTTTCACACTTCTGCAGTCGAGCTTAGAGTTCAGCGAGTATAAAGTGGTTCAACACTCTACTCACGCTGCTGCGGACGAGCTTAGAGTTGAGTGAGCATAAAGTGGTCTAAGACTCTACTCACGCTGCTGAAGACGAGCTTAGAGTTGAGTGAGTATAAAGTGGTTTAAGACTCTACTCACACTGCTGCAGACGAGATTAAAGTTGAGTGAGTGTAAAGTGGTCTAAGACTACTCACACTGACGTAGACGAGCTTAGAGCTGAGTGAGTATAAAGTGGTCTAAGACTCTACTCCCACTGCTGCAGAAGAGCTTAGAGTTGAGTATGTAAAGTGGTCTAAGAATCTACTTACGCTGTTGCAGTCGAGCTTAGAGTTGAGTGAGTATAAAGTGGTCTGAGACTCTACTCATGCTGCTGCGGACACGTTTAGAGTTGAATGAGTATAAAGTTGTCTAAGACTCTACTCACGCTGCTGAAGACGAGCTTAGAGTTAAGTGAGTATAAAGTGGTCTAAGACTCTACTCACGCTGTTGCAGACGAGCTTAGAGTTGATTGAGTATAAAGAAAAGTGGTCTGAGACTCTACTCATGCTGCTGCGGACACGTTTAGAGTTGAGTGAGTATAAAGTGGTCTAAGACTCTACTCACATTGATGCGGAGGAGCTTAGAGTTGAGTCGGTATAAAGTGATCTAAGACTCTACTCACGCTGCTGCAGACGAGCTTAGAGTTGAGTGAGTATAAAGTGGTCTAAGACTCTACTCACGTTGATGCGGAGGAGCTTAGAGTTGAGTGAGTATAAAGTGGTCTAAGACTCGTCTAAGACTCTACTCACGTTGTTGCGGAGGAGTTTAGTGTTGAGTGAGTATAAAGTGGTCTAAGACTCTACTCATGCTGCTGCAGATGAGCTTAGAGTTGAGTGAGTCGAGGACATTGAAGTTGAGGTCTTTGAGGTGATTCGAGTTGAGGTTCGAGAAGATGATGGAGACAACGACCTGGTAGCTCTGCTCCAGACACACTTGTGTCTCGTAAATCTGAAACAATCAATGGTGATCCAAGTAACATTACTTTAGTATGAAAAGAGTAATATTTTATAGACATTTTCATGGCACTTTCCACAAAAATGTCAGAAATATTTAGTTACCAACTTACCATATGCAAATTTATTATTATTTAATGTGTGGCCTACTTTTCATACAAACTTTATACACTGCCCAATTGGTCAAGCAAGAACAATTAGTATTACTTGATACGTATTAGTATCCAGTGTTAAATCCATGCATTAGTTAATTAGAAGTGAATATTTTGTGTCTTACACCTAAGGTTTAATGGATATTTACAAGCTGGGCTTGATTTATTCCATATCTGTCGTTTCCGTTGGCTTTCCAATATCTATCCAATTTGGCCTTAAAGGCATTGGTGTCAACACTAACCATTTTAAGAGATGCATCCTCAGCCAACAATTTGTAGCTGGACATTGGCTGAAACAAAACGGAACATCAATCAATTCATTAGATCATTCTAATTGTTAAAATTGGACACAAAACATACACAAAATTCAAGCTAATAATAACATTGTGAAGGACGTGATATTTGTTTTTGAATTTGTTATAAATAATTACTGACTGGAATATAATTTAATACTCTCTTGAATATTACAAAAGCTATGCAGCTGAACATAATTAACCCGGACCCTGATATCCCAGAAACCTTGGAATTCGGATATAATTTCATGGGAACATAATTTCCAAATGCTGATATATCCCCATGATGTGCATGGTTTGTTTATTCAGAAAACGAAAGTATCCATATTAATAATGCTCCACTGTGTGTCTACTCCTAGTCAACTGATGTAAAAAAAATATATATGTATAAATAATTCAGATTGATAATCATTCAGTAGTTTGTTGAATGTTATAAACAATTAAACACACATGAATAATGTCTGCCATGCAAAAACGCTCCAATCATCTAGTAACGATTTACTTTTTGTTCTTAGCGTCAATACTATCTTTGGGATTTTTGTGTTGCTGCAGTAACACTTTCAAATATGCTCCTTCTTAGTGTTAGATCTGTTGAAAATATTACACAATTCCCCCGTCACTAAAAAATTACCTTTATAACCTTACATATCAGGCTTAGCAATGACTTTGATATGGCTCATCGATTTTGAGATTGACCAAACCTTTTGCCTAGATGATTGTCAGAGTTTGGAGTTATATTTTATTATTATTATTAACTAGCTGAGTTACCCAGCAATGCCCAGGAAAAAAAGGCAGTCATATGTACCAGACACCCCAAACCCATCCCAAATGTTTCCAGCCTACCCGCATTAATAAATGGTAACTGGTCATTAGTCAAGTTGTTAGGACAACCTTCTACCAGAAATCTCAATCTCATTCGCTCACCCGTATAACTGACGTAACCAGCAACAGCGGATGATGGGTTGAAATTTCAGCCCGGTACATGCAAAACTAATGGAGATGTGGGTGCACAAACAAAAACAGAGAACAAACTGTTTTATAATATAGATATGTTGTATTCCTAGTTATCCAATATAACTTTTGACACTCACTTGTTATAATGCACTAACTTGACGGGCGATAATTTCAACGCTAAATGACAAAATGACACATAGCTCCATCTGTAGGAAATATATGAAATGGGAAAGAGAGCACTACTTGTAAGCGTGCAGACATGACCAACGACAGGTAGACCTGGTGGATGTTAAGCCCTGAGGATTTTCAAACGTCAATAACTTAAAAATGGGCCAAGATGTTTTTTGGTGAATCATAGTTACAGATGATTAAGGGTTATGATGGAAGTAAAATGTTGACATGTTTAGTGGAGACTGTCTGCATGCCAGTGAAGATACACCTGGAAATAAACTACTCGAGTAGACCGTTTCGTAAAGATTGTATATATTAGTTAATGTGTTATTAAAAATACTGTAGAATTTTATCCCGATACACTGATACAGTTAAAGGCTGTTTAAGAAAATGTGCACACATTTTCTGTTTTCATTTTGCCTACCACCCTCCCCCAGAATGGAATGAAGAAAGAGACGAACTATGATAAAACTTTATTTGTTCACAAGGTACATATACATAGCATGCATTTTGACTTAAAATAGTAGCAATTAATGACATAATACTGATTGAACTGGAGTGAAGTAATAGCTGCAACATGTATATAAAACATATGAACAATATTCCTTATAATTTTGGCTAAATATGCTTTAACCTCTTCGTGTATACCTAAATTATTTTATTTTATATCTTATTTTATACATAAGTTATTTTGTTTTAATCCTAGATCATATCTTTATATTTCATTGTCTATTGCTGTTTTAAAGTTTCTAAGGTTCTGCCAGTGCAGTAGGGATTCCCATTACACATTATAGTTACAGCCTACATGGAGGTATTCTGTTTGAGACTGGGACAATGGCAGGCAGTGAGCCTAGGCAAATCCACTAAACAGGGTTATAGCATAATCTCTCCAGTCAGCTGTCCCAGTGATCAGAGATAGGGCAAAGTCTACTATCCAGATATAAATAAAGATCAGTGAAGGAGGCTTACAGCAGCAGGCAAACAGTATGAAAATATAGCACTTTGGGGGGCCCTGAGGTACCCTTAGAATGATTCAATCAAATACAGATTTGTTTTGTTTATTGGCAGTACACCAAGATATGTCTATGCAAAATTAAAAAAAGATAGGTTAAAATTTACCAGTTTCGGGGGCTCTCGGCCGTTAGAATGATTCAATCAATTACAGATTTCTTGTGCATAGTGGCAATACCCTAAGATACGTCTATGGAAAATTAGAGAAAAAGTTGTTGAACGGTTTCTGAGATATGGCGGGTAACGGTGCACGGCAGACGGCGGATTGATGACATAAGTCTGTTGGACCTTCGACCCAAAGGACTAAAAACTATTCAAAATGTCTGCATACATCCAGCGAAAGATTTGTAGATGGCATAATTATCTTTGATATAGAAAAACAGTAAATGCCCCCCAAGTTCACCACCCCTGCGGACGAATTTAGAAAATGTCTAAATCTACGAACCATCTCAATTGGCCCAGTAGATCACATGCACAATTTCAGCCTCATACATGCAAAACTGATGGAGATGTGGGGGCACAAACAAACAGAGGACGAACTGTTTTATAATGTAGATAAATAATAACTTATCTATAGAAACTGACCGGCAGTCTGTATGTGGCGGGGGTTGCGGGTTCCTTAGTGGGCATGGTGATACCCTCAGCCTCTATGCAGTCACTCTTCTTCTTCGACCTCTTCTCCTTCTTCTCTTGTTTCTCCTTCTTTCATTTCCCCCTCGAAGGCTGCAAATAAAGAGGGCAGTAAATGGGCAGTTAATAACCATCCTGTGAAGGTGTCAAAAGTATTTTTTTACATTTCAATGCCTTGCCAGTTTAAGGCAACGCCATTCTGACTTGAAATCGATTTTAACGCCTCATATATGTGGTGACATCTAGTGGATAATTGCATGCTACATGTCATTTTAAAACTTAGTCTATTATGTTGAATTAGCTCCATTTGAAAACATTATTTGCTGAATGTGTATGAGTGCCGTGGGGAATCAAAGTATATTTCTTTAAACTTCATGGAGTCTAAAGGGTTAAACAACGAAATGTCAAGGGGTCTAAAGGGTTAAACAATTAAATGTCATGGAGTCAAAAAGGTTAAACAATTAATTGCCATGGGGTCTAAAGGGTTAAACAATTAATTGCCATGGGGTCTAGAGTTAAACAAAACAACAACTAAAATGACGGTGATAGAGACACGAGATGACTCAACCCCACTGACCTCTTCTTCTTCGTCGACGCCAACGTGTTTCTCGGGAGCGCGGGGGGCAGTGGGGGTCGCGAGGGCAGGGGGTGAGAGTTCACCGGCTACGGAGAAAGCTGAGTGGACATCTTGGGCAAACCCTGACAGCCAGAAGTTCATGTCATCCGTCTACGAAAACAACATCTCTTCATCATCATCATCATTGTTCAGCCGGAGTGTCCCGTGGTTGGGCGAAGGCCTCAGCACGTCATTTCCAAATCTGCCTCTTACGCTATCCTCTGCCAGGTGGTGCCCTTCCAGTACTCGTCTAGTTAGTCTCTCCATCGTTTTGCTGGTCTTCCTCTAGATCATTTCCCTTCGTAAGGTCTCCAGGTTGTGATACGTGATGTCCATCAGTTATCTTGTAGCCTGCTAATGTGCCCTGTCCAGGTCCACTTCTGTCTTATGATTTGTTTTACCTTTGTCTTCTGTCTTACCCAGATGTTTGTTTTTCTCTCTCGATATGTGATTTTTAACGTACTTCTTTCCATCTTTGTTTGGTACATTTTAATATGAACATAACACTAATAATAATCTGAACATTTATACAGCGGCCTTTCAGCTTAAACTGTTCAAAGGCGTCTTACAACTTCATTAAAACATTTTCTCACACTTATGTGACTTACGGGAGGTTCACTTTCGAAAATAGTGTAGAATATGGTAAAAAAAGACCAGGCATGACCTGATGAAAATTGTCTATCTAATTCATCAAAGCATAATCCAAAATATAGCACTGAAGAAAAAAACAGCAAGCATGGGTGCTCAAAAAGGGGATTGGAAGTTTGGAACAATGTCAAATGTCAGTCAAACTACTACATCCGTTCTGTTCAAAGTTCATGCCAATGGCAAAACGGCACAACTGTCAAATATCACTGAAGTTTTCTACCGTAACAATAGGACTGAGTAAAAAGTTGATCCTAAATTTCTAAAGAGAGAACCTACTGCCATGTTCGTGCAAGAAAAATCAAATGCAGTAGTTTGTAGTACTTTCAAGATTACCTTTTCGGCAACGTCATTCATGTCATAGGTCACTGGCATGTCATCAGGGGTCATTGGCTGGTCAGTACCATTGGCCGAGGCGATGAGGAGACTGGGACTGTCATTTTTGGAGTGGTGGTGGTGACCCTTCTTGCTCTTCTTCTCATGCTGGGAGGCAACAGAGATGAATATAGTGATCTCTCTATTTCTTTCTCTCTCGTTTTCCCTCCTTCCCTCCCTCCCTCTCTCTCTCCCTCCCTCCCTCTCTCTCAATCCCTATCTCCCTACGCCCCTCTCAATCTCCCACCCTCTCTATTGTTCTCCTTCCAACCCTCTCTCTCACTCCCTCTCTCCCTACCTCTCTCACTCACTCCCTCTCTCTTTCTCTCATTCTCCCTCTCTACCCCCTATCTCTCTCTTTCTCTCACTCTCTCTCACATCCCCTCTCTCTCTCTCTCACTGTCTCTCACCTCCCCTCTCTCTCTCACCTCTCCCTCCCTTTCTCCCTCTCTCCCATTGCTTCCCTCCCTCCCTCCATCCCTCTCTCTTTGTCTCTTTCTCAATCCCTCTCTCCCTACCCCCGTCTCTCTCTCTCTCTCTCTCACTCTCTCATTCTCCCTCCTCTCTTCCCCCTCTCTCTCTCTTACCTCCTCTCTCTCTCTTCCACCGATGCAGCTACAAACCACTAATTTACATTGGTGTCATGTGGTGAATCACCATTCAATTGAATAAAAAAGACTATCCAGAAAGTCACGAATACTCAAGTATAAAAGACATGAAAATAAATAACTCTAAAGAAACCTATCTTTGTGTTTTCTAAAATGCATCGTCAATGAAGCCAATGGTCTAAACAAGCCATTCAAGCCAACATATGAACATAGCAAGATGTGAGTAGACCTTGATGTCTCAAAGGATATACACTTACAAGAATCTAACGTTAGCGTGTTAATACATAGATAACTCACCAACAAAGTTTACAGTATGAAAATGTGTAGCATTTTACATTTGTTCAAGCCACCTCCCTTAGATTCCCACTACATTGGCTAGCTGCTAAATTTGAAAAACTTTAATATTTCTCCCAATCAAACGCTGAAATGAATTGTCCCTCCTACCTTCCTCTCCTTCTTGTCCTTCCTGTGTCATCTCTCGTTCATTCCTGTTTTTTCTCCAATGCTGTGGTGGCGGTCGACTCTGATGGGGCCTACACGCTGAGTGGAGACGGCAGAGTCTGGTACGTGTGGACAGGCAACACCTCCTCATCTCGCAGTGGTCAAACAGGGGGAAGGGGACAGGAGGGTCAACATGGGTATGTGTGTGTGCACGTGCGCTTGTGTATGAGTGTGCATGTGTGTATATCTTTGTTTGTGCGTGTGTATGTGAATGTGTGTGTGTGTGTGTGTGTTTATGTTGTGTGTGTGTTTGCAGAGCATGCATGAATGCGCGCATGCATACATGCTTTGCATATGTATGAATGCATGTGTGCATCGTAGTGTTTCACGTGTATGTCACTTTGTGTGAGACATGTGTGTTACATGTCTGTGATTCCCTGTTATTTCCAACTAATGTCAACTTTTAACAATAGAATATGCATTGTCTCTATAAATCATATTTTTAATACAAATTAACTATCACCAATTGGTACATTAGAGGCCAATGGTGTAAAGAAGCA
Source organism: Paraescarpia echinospica (assembly GCA_020002185.1). NCBI lineage: Eukaryota > Metazoa > Annelida > Polychaeta > Sabellida > Siboglinidae > Paraescarpia > Paraescarpia echinospica. The sequence goes on along the minus strand of CM034542.1, from coordinate 33,309,996 downwards.
AGTGAACACAACGTGAGGCAACTATATGTTAATATTCAGACTAGTACTACAACCTGATCAAGACACAAACACAAATTAACGTTTTAAAGAATGGTCCATCACTGTGAAGCAATATGCCCGAAACCTGTGAGGGGCCCTTGTCGGGAGAATAGAATATAATAGGTTAATGTTGAGAAGTCTATGTGGGTCATCTTTAGTACCCTTCAAGTCATCATCATCTGACAAGTTGGCTCCCTGTAAACTCAGAGAACATCCATCCATGTACGTATACATATTTAACAAGATTTCCACCCAGAGAATTAACTCCAGATGGCAAACGAACTGATGCAAATGGATTCCATGCAACCCATTCATGCGCTAACGGACACACTTTTGATTAATTAAACATTGGCAACAAATAAGAGCCTTGTCCTCACCTCTGGTACGTTGTAATCGATGTTGACAGAGATGACGGCGGAGGGATCATCATCCTAGTCACAGCTCACCTTCTTCTTCCTCGACTTCTTCTCCTTCCGTCTCCGTCTCTCCGCCTCCTGCTGACGCTGCAACTGCAGGTACTTGTCCGACATCGATATATCTGAGACAGGTTCATGACACACCTGAGACAGGTAGATGACACACCTGAGACAGATGTTGGGTTCATGATACACCCGAGACAGGTGCTAGATTGATGACACACCTGAGACAGGTGTTTGTACACATACATATATATTTATATATATAAATATATATATATATTATTTAGATTTGCAATAGGTAGTATATTAGGTAGATATTACGGTACAGGTGAGAACTATTAGAAAGTGAAAATTACAATATAATTGAGACATTTGGCTCATCTTCAAACATGACAGGTCAGAATTCTTACCGTCTTGTAATTAGTCCAACAAGTTTCTCATAAGATATGGAAAATATTGTTCATGGCTCCAAGATTTCAATGGGCAGCAAGAATTAACACTTACGTTGGAGCGTTTAGTGGAAACTTGCAACGTTTAGATCCACCACCTGTGGATCTTGATCACGCATTGATGTCATGTGACGTGGTTCAGATTTTGGTAAAAAGATCGAGTGGTGGCAACCAGTCGGGGAGGGATTTGGGCATGCATGCTATCCAGGCATGTACGTTTGGAACTGAGTGTACAAGGGCTTGTTTAAATTGAGTGGATTTCCAGTCCCTTCAAAGATAACTACCATCTAACATAAAATTGACTGTACTTTCTTTAAAAAAATTGAATTCGTTGGTTGTCTCCTTTTACACAACATCCATACTCAACAATATGACCATAAACCAGATTTCCTGATAAACATCTACATGCTAGAACAATACTGATTTTAGTGCAATAAAACATGTATTCATAGTATACTCAAGCTGAACAAACACGCCAACAGTTTCAGGGTAATCCACCATTAAAAAAATCACTTGACAAGTTTCTGCTCGCAAAATAACATTAACATTTTCTGGATTAAATCAAATTTCAATATCTGAAGCTGGGAAGAGAAGTGGCCAGTGTCTTGAAGCATTCATACATGCGATCCTTCATATGAAAGGTAGTTACAGACATGTTTCTATGGCTGTTATGAGTAACAAAATGTATGTTAAACGTCCCAATAAGTTCCTGCAAACGAAGGTTTATATGTACGAATGTTTCATGAAACTGGTCCCAGGTGTAGGAGCTGATTGTAAGTAACAAAGAACTGAGGTGAGAATTACCTTGGGTCTTGCACCCTTCAGGTAGTTCGGGATGTTCAAATTCAAAGAAAAAACACACTTACTATAAGAAAAGGTGTTTGAAAAATAAATAAGTTACTTGGCAGCTTTCACTGGAGTTGTATGGAGAAACTTCACACCAAATTTAGTAATCTAAGTCCAGTGCTTAATGCTATATTTGTATACGTCATTTACATAATAAACAATGGAATAAACAAAAGAAACATATTTCTATTAAATCACTAGTTATTTGAGTGAAGAGGTTCATCGGACTGCAAGGTTCAAATTGGTAATATTTTTGGCTTATTTTCCAGTCAATTTACCTTTTTTTGCTGTCTGCTAGTCAACAATCTTCATCAGACAGCTAGCTACCTTTACATGGCAATGTTTGTCATGTGTTAGTTTGCTTAAAACAAAGATTGTGAACATGTCACACATACTTGCACATACCTTCTGTAGTTCAGTCTCTGACGGTGTAGGAGTTTTTACCTCATTTTCGTATGTTCTGGTTCTACAAAATATGTATAATCATACAAATACATGCAAGTTCAAAGACAATTACAATCAAAATTACTTATCCTCTGGAAGCAATATCTTGGTAGTTTGTAAGGTCAAAAGACAAGCAACAATGTCTTTAGTTTGACATTACTTGCCAGATGACACCACACACACAGAACATTTTCACTAAGTATTCCAACCAAATATCTGATCAAGATAATGTAACTTTGAACGGTTACATGCCATGGAAGTTATGTAAACCGTCCTCATCTGATCAGTGGACAATTTATATTACTGATGAAGACAGTGTAACTTTGAACGGTTATTTGCCATGGAAGTTACGTAAATCGTCCCCATCTGATCAGTGGATAACTTACATTACTGATGAAGACAGTGTAACTTTGAACGGTTATTTGCCATGGAAGTTATGTAAACCGTCCCCATCTGATCAGTGGACAACTTACATTACTGATGAAGATAGTGTAACTTTGAACTTGAACGGTTACTTGCCATGGAAGTTATGTAAACCGTCCCAATCTGATCAGTGGACAATTTACATTACTTCAGACCGTCATTTACCATTTCTAACTTACATAATTTCCCAGCGAAGCTATTGGTATAACTGGTATCGAGGGATTTTGTTGAGACATGACTGAACGACTGATCCAGCCAGTGGGACAAAGTACAAGTAAATGGGTAGACCAAGTTAATTGAACATTTGTTTGCTATTTGTACAAATAGTCCTACACCAGAGTTTATAAAAATATGAAAATTTGTTTCTTACATTTATTTCCAGTTTGACAACTCAAAATAAGGCCACGAAAAGTGATTAAGATCGAGGGGTGCTCTCACCTGTCATCACCCATTGTGTGGAAGATGCTGGTCTTGGTGACGACTTCCTCAGGTTCGTCCTCAGGCGGTGGTTCGTTGATCCATGCATCAGGTTCAAGGCTACAGACACAGACGAACACTTCATGCATTCGTTCTTCAAATATTTTTGTCATTCATAAATTCGCAAAGCAAAAAAACATAGCTTTTTGTATCTGTTCAAACAAACAAACCACCACACCACCTATATGTCGAGTGGGACTAAAGATTCTCAGCGAATCAACATGGCTTCCAAATCATACCAACAGCTGCTGGAGATCAACCAACGTGACTGTTGCCACGACACGACCCGCCAAGATGCCCGGTTCTCATATCAACATTAGGTGTATTAATATAAGTTCCATTTGTTTCCCCATCACGATATGTGATGACGACTAAACCATTACACACCCATATGTAATGTTATATTTTCTTTATGACTTTTATGACCACCTTTTATGGGATGAAAATGCATGAAATGTATTGCAGGGATATCCTTGTGAGAGAGAACACATAAATTATATTGCAGATATAAGGAAGAAGATCAATTGTCAATTCATTAGAAACTATTAAAACCATTCACATTAATACCATTACAGATCTCACTACATTTCAATTTTGTGGACTTCAAGGGCGCATTTGACAATATTTGGAGGGATGTATTGTGGAAGATGTTGAGATCTGTTGGGGTGTACCCCAAAATGACATCACTGATTGAGGCCATGTACGAGAATGTTGAATATGCTGTTACCATCAATGGTCAGTTGACAGATTGTTTCAAAGTTTAAATAGGAGTGAGGCTGTCTGCTCTCACCTATCCTGTTCAACTTGTTCGTTGAGTTTGTCATGGCTGACCTGATGAGCCTACCTAAGGAGTTCAAACTAAATACAGACCTCAGTTTTGACATCAGGTATGCTGACAACACAACACTAATATCTACCATATTCGAGAAACTACGATTTGCAACTGAACAGCTTCAAGCAGCCTGTAACAACTGGGGTATGACAATCTCTCCAATTGCAAATTAATCATCTCATCAAACAAGCATATCATCCTGGAAAATGAAGAACTCGAGATTGTGACAGAGTTCTGCTTCCTAGGCAGCACAGTACTTTTGTGTTGACAGGCGAATAGCCTAAGCATCAGCAGCATTTGGTAGATTCAGAAACAACATATTTTCAAACAAAAGAATGAAAGCCAGAATATATAGGACCATTATACTGCCTACAGTAATCTATGGTGCCGAAACCTGGACACTATGATCGCAAGAGATGCAGTCTCTTGAAGTTTTTGAGATGTGTTGTCTGGGGCTATCAGAGGTGTTACTAGGGCAGACAGATTATGAACTAGCCAGATGAGAGATGAGACATTCACCCCTGAATCCATCTCAGATGTCAATAGACATAGAAGACTCCGATGGTTTGGACACGTCTGCCGTTTGCCAAATGAAAACTTCATAAAAATAGCTTTCAGACTCCTGCTTTTAAGAGCAGAGCGATGTGCTCTAGACAGAACAAAATGGAGGGGTGTGACATCCATGAGGATAGCAATGGGTCAAATTGGCCTAGGCATTTATGTCAAGTCACGTTAAAACCATTTAGTGTTTTTAAGACACGTATGTATCTATGAAAAACTTCAGTGATTTAGACATAAAAAAACTACTTATTATTAATTTGTTACAGAAACATCACAACAAACCTTATCTAAGCAATATAGCAAAACCGACATTAGTAACTAACAAAAATGATTTAAGTACAAATTAGTTGAAAAGTTATTTTGCACAATGTGTCAAATCTGCCAATACATTTCAAACCAGTCACACTATCAGACACTCCTCAATGTCAATGGAAAGTTTTACCCCTTTGACCTTCCCTTTGGGAACAGGAATAGGGTTTAGTTCTCCCGCAAACAACATAGCGACCTCGTCAGCGACCTTTGCCCCTTTCCAAATCGTCTTGTTCACATACTTGATCAGTTGCAACAGACAGCAAGCTTGTGAAGGAAGAATTAGAAACATAGAAATGTTGATATGACTGAATTAATATTTCAACAAACACGATAGAAGTACTGATGTCATTACATAACATACAACATATTTCACTTAATCAGACCAATTCATATTAATAATCAACAAAGGAATATGATTGAACAGCCCTGTGGTTTTTATAAACTTAATGTGTTGCATCTTCCTGTAGTGCGAGTTTCCGAACATGCCATCAATGTAGAAATTCTGAACACTGGCATCTTTTTCACAACATATTTTGGACATCAGGTAACCGTACATATTTTTCACTTCAAACTAATTTTTTCATGTAAACAAGATGATGATCAATTACATAACATTGTGATTGATTAACCAATCAGAAGCATGAAACAACAGAATTGATTAAACAGAACAGCCACTAATCTTCACAACTACACACATACCCGTTCCTGTACATTGAGGTCGGCGCTCTGAACAAACATCGGTAGTTTCTCAAGGAGCAGCTCCGTGGTTTTTGTGACAGTCTGTAGGTCATCCTGAGCCTCAGCCGTGATGAGGATGCGGGCGTACAGCTTGATGGCATTGTGTACGTAGATGCTCTGGATGTGGCCCGGCAGCTAAATCACCTTCGCTCGCAGCATCGACTCTAAAGTGTTCTGGGGGTCACTCAGGTGTCTGTGGGAAGATGGCGTAGTTGTAATGACATCGTGAGATGTCAACTTTCAATTAAAACCTATTCATATCTTGAGAAAATGTCCAGTGTTTTACAAGACGAACCTTGTTTTATAGTCACCTCGATAATACAGCCACCTCACAATTAGGTCACCCTAGAAAAGTCCCAAATGATTTCCACATACAGTAAAGTATAGGAAATTAGTTCCACTAATATGTTTACCTTGCTATCCAGGTCAGTATGTCCAGGCCCAAGGATGACCTTAATAGTGAGGTGGCCCTGTACATCTACATGAAAAAAGGCACATGCGACATAATTATCAATTTGAATGATGGTAACCAGATAATTTTTGAAATAGGACGGGTGATTTTCCTTACTTGCTTTTCTATAGGCGGCTATAGGCGACTTAATTATTCTCTGGACCATAACTGATGTAATCCTACAAAATCACAACCATTTTTATTAGCGTGAAAAGTTCACAGAAAGAGGATACCATCTCAAAATCAATGTCACTTTATTCACCATCCCTGAACCGTGAAGTAAACCAGTGATCTATCCCGATATGTGGGAAATATATATTCAGATTTTTACTAGTATCTGTCTCTATCAGTAGCAGCGAGGACGTCAAGGCATAGTTACGCATGTACTCACTCTGAGAACTCTCCACAGATCCAGACTGCCGCATGCAGCACTTCACAGATGCTGTTCCTCTGTGCATTGTCCGTCAATGCGTGCGCATTCTCCAACAACACAGCCTGTGCACAAACACAACATGCACGGATGCCATCATCTTCACCATGACAGCGACAAGGTGTTGTCAAGTTCTCTGTTTAAAATTACCCGAATTTGTGCACAACAAAAAATGTCCTGTCATATTGATGATGACGATTCACATTCTTTGTACACATACATGTATACCTGGGTACACTTGCTTTCAACGTCGACCCTCATTTGCTAGCTGTGTTCAATTTGATTCTGTCAATGTACTCACGATAGGATTTAAATATTCTGAATCATTCTCTGCCATTCTCAATACAGCAGTGCATCAACATGTTTCCATTTCTAGGATTTTCAATGTGTCATGTCCAACTTACCACTCGAAGTTGGTGATGTAGTGACAGTTTGATTGGCTGCAGTTCTCGGTGATCTTGGCGACAAGTTTGTCGCGGTAGTGAGAGCCCTCTGCCTTATCCATGTGCAGCATCAATTTCTTCATGATCTTCATCAAGTTCTTCTTCGATACCTGCCACAGCAAACTGGCGACTACAACTTTATATCTCGCAATAAAACTAAGTTTTCCATGCCTCTTGCCTCATTTGTTAACATTTATTTATAGATTTTTCTCAATTACAGAATACAAATATTGCCTGCAAAATTGTGCTTAATAAACCCAAATCAGTGTTCACAATTTGAATGTTGCAGCAGAGAAATGTTGAAATTGTATTTATTATAAGCACAACATTCAAGTTATAAACAGCCGCTATTAGCACTTATTGCTTAGAAGGTGGTTCATTCAAACATTCCTGACCAAATTGGGACGAAGCACAACTTCCTGCTTATAATTACTGGGAGAGAGCAGAACATGTCCTTTTATAGATTGTGTGAAAGACATGTGACAGAAAATATCAATGTCCCTTACGCTGTGACTATATGACCTGCCACATGTGACATTCTCTGTAACTATGTGTGGAGATGACATTTTATTTATCTTCATATCTATCATAAAGTGGTGACAAATGCCACATTTTCTGTGTCACAAATAAATAGTTATTCATTATAGTTATTCATTATTTATAAATAACAAGTTGCAAAATTGTGCGATAAAGATTGTTCACAAGTTGAGAACGAACCATGCCACAGAGAAGGTCAAGGGCAGGCAGACGAATTGACTCATCCTTTTCATCGAGACACTGTAGAACCAGGTCCTTGTGGGCTTGGACTCTCTTTTGGTGGGTCTTCAGGATCTTCGACATAGCCAACAAACCCAGGTACTTCACTGCAACACACAGCGTGCATGTCCAAGTACTTTACACTATACTACCAGAGTTGCCCACCATTGCACGGAAAAAGGCAGCCAAAAATATATTACAGTGTTATGTAATCTGCTCAGTTCCCTATAATTATAATTTCTGTATAATTATCATCAGCAACAATAATAACAGCAATAGTAAATTAGTGATATACTAACCAGCCTTACAACCATGTTGCATTCACATACAGAACTGCAAAAATATGAAAACTTTTCAAAATTGTTGTGTACCTTGAGCAATACACTTGTAGATGGCATTATTATCTATCCAAAGACATAAAAAGTAACAATTTTGGGTCCCCCTGGCAAAATTCAAAAATCTAAAAGTCAACAAACCATTCCAGTGGGTCCATTAGCATGGCAACACAATATCTACCTCAAACATGTGAAACTGACGGAGATATGGTCAGGCTTATGGACATACAAACAGAGATCGACACTGTGTTTATTTTTGTAAATAATTCCACACTCCTCATCAGTACATGTCCATACTCACAGTTCTCACATGAATCTTTGTTTAAGATCAGCAATTTTTTAACACAAAGCTGGAAAAACAGACATGACCAACATTATAACTTTGTACTACAGTAACATATGTACCAGGCTTGAGCAGTTATACACAGATAACAGCCAGGCTAACATAGATCCTACCACTAGTATGAATAAGACTGTCTTCTGTATAAATGGTTAAGTTCAATGTGTCTGTCATTCTTGGATTTGGGAACACTGCATTTCAACAAGTCACAATACATATTGTATTTAATAACCACGTCATTTGCATATTCGTTGTCAATTAAACAATTTATTATTATCACGACAACATTTTGTATAACTGCAAGATTCCTTCATACACAAAATATGTGAGAAATTGTATGGTTCTAAAGAACTTAACACCGACATGAAATATGACCAACTTTTGCATCTCAGACATCTTTCAACAATATTGAGTATGGGATTGAAATGGGTATTAACCCTTTAATCAAGTGAAGTGTAAGTATGGTTTTAACAAGATGCGTTTCATTGTTAATAGTCAGCCATGATGCAGCTGAGCTAGATATACAGTAGTTAGGTGTTTGTGTTATGTTAGGTCTATCGGGTTATGCATATATATTATGTCTACAAGCAGGTCAGGTGCATTGTAACAAGGCAACTAATTGGGGTGAACTTTCGAAATGCTTTTATGAGCAAATTGGACCTTTACCTTGACTGAAGTGACTTTTACCCCAAATATTCATTTCAAATGCATCTATAGTCTAAGGCAATATTTAGATGAAACAGGACACCAAGAAGGTGAACATACATTGTAGTACATTATTGGCTTGAAATGTCCATATTTAGCAAACAATTTCCTTGAATGCGACCTTATCACGTGAACTCAACCTATAATAGACAAATTAACACAGGAAATGTATTAGCCATTCTCGAAAACCCCTAAAAAGTAGTCTCATTTATGGTTCTACTACGTTTCGTTGTTCTCGAGCTATAGAGACCAGGAGATTGAGAGGAAATCAGATAGAAGTGTTTAAAATATTGAATAATTATGAACATATTGATAGAAATATTTTTTCTCAGTTAAGAAAGATAGAAGGACAAGAGGACATAAAGTTACATTAGTAAAGGAGCAGTATAAATTTGAGATAAGAAAGTTCTCATTCTCACAAATGACTGTAAATGAATGGAACAGATTATCTCTTGATTGTGTTGGTGCTAGTAGTGTGAATGTTTAAAAATAAAATTGACACATACCTTAAAAGGGCGGGATACACGTAGATAAAAAGTACTGGACTCTCGATAAGCCAAAAGGCTTCCATGTCCACCTGCCATCTAGAGTTAATTGTCTGGATGGCAATCTTGTTAAATCTTGATGATATTGAAAAGGGAGGGAGATTACCTCCTGATTATTAAGTTGTTTGAAAACCGACTCATGTACTAGATATACATATTACCAGAAAGTAGTTGTTCCAACCAACTGTGGGACATCTTGCAATGTTTCATAAAATCTAAAAATAATATAAACTATGAAAAATTATTTTTTTACAAACATAAATACTTCAAATTGATCAATGCAGAGATAAATAGATCAAAACAAATATTGATTTTGTGTGAGGCAACGATGCAATATTTATAGTAAAGGTGCAGATGGTAGCGCCCCCTAGTAGATAGGCCTGGAGTTTCCCTAGTGATCAAGCTGAGACCAACGCGGAGGAATATGTAAAGGAGTGATAGGGGCTATATAGGCCAGCCACAAAGGAAATTCAGCCTCACTCTCTGGTTTGGTTTGATTCAGTGTATACTATTGGCTCGCCAATCACCAAGATTCTGTGTGCTGTTTTTATGTCGATTTAGTTATATTTGGTATCGTTGTTTTGCCCACCCTCCTCCCTATATCACTTTACTTGTTGGTTCAGAAGCTTTTTAATTGGCGCTTTCATTATAAGGGCGGGGCGAAGTGACCCCCACCGTTACGGTGGTAGTGGGAAGTATAGTGCAGTCATGTAGTTAGTCATGTTAGTAAGTAGATGTCTCGGAAGTTATATGCTTAGAAATTGTAGGTATTGCTTAACAATGCTGTTGGGGCCGGCATGCTTGCTGTGTATTGATGTATGTATATATGGTGTGGTTTTATGTATATATGGTGTTGTTTAATATGTGTTAGTGAATAAATGTCATTAAGTTGGCCTGGTTCAATCAACATTGGTCTTGTATCGTTGCTTTGCACAGAAAGGTGTATGTGACAGGGGCGCATACAAACATGTAATGTGATAACACATCTATAGATGTTTAAATTATAACAAAATTAAATAACACGAATAAATCATGCCATGGTTGCTATGATATAAAAGAAATATTTTTCTGCCAGAGTAAAACTTGAAGTTCTTCTGCAACTAAAACTTTTCATCCAATACAAAAACCAACAGGGATCAGATGAACACGGTGAAGCAAAGAGAAACTTCATTGTTAAGTATTGTATCCATAGTTTTTGAGCAAAGCAACCCGGAGTTTGTTGAACATAGGCCTTTGTACCCTGATACAGCCTATGCATGTCATTTAGATGACATTTCTATGTTCAATTTTAAATGTTCAATGATTTCACATGTTCAAGAGTCACATTCATAACAGTTATTATGGTATGATATCAAAATCAAATATTGATGTGTTACTGGGTATCTTTGACTTCTAATTGTCATTTCTTCGGCTAACATGGGTTTCGGTGTCCGATGGACATTTCATCAAATGATGGATGTAACAGCTTATCATTCAAAAAAGGAAAGATAAACACCAAAGGAAGCTTTTTTACAAAAAATTCTAGAAAACATGTGGAATATGGGGGTGAAAATGCTGTTTTATATTTTAATATCTGATGATTCCATCCGACACCAAAACCATTTCGATCTGACACCAAAACAAATCACACCCTAGAAGAAAAGGGGTTAATCTGAAAAATATTAATTATCATGCCAGGTATATTTGGTACCTTCTCTGGTTCTTGATGACAGTCTGTTTTTAGCATTCTCTTGTGTCACTTTGATGAAATAATGAATCAAACGCAACAAAGTGGGAATCTTGATTTTTATAAGAATCTGACACCTAAACTATTAAAAGGGATGTCAGCACAAAGGACGTTAATTCTGATATCTGGTTACTGGTGTTATAACGAGAAGTCCTCTAGCCCTATCTATCCCAACCAACAAACACCATTATCAAGAGTGTGAATAGTGGTATAAGACCATGAATTTGTCAGTTCCATCCGACACCATAACGGGCATTTTGAAACACACACGTGACTCAGTGTGCCGCGAGGATCAAGCTTTAATGTGTGCCGCGAACTTTAAAAGGTTGAGAAGTATATTGCATTAGCGCAAAAAACTGTTTCAAATTAATGTCACAACAAACATAATTTATACATGTATACACTCGGAAACTGTCTTCGGTGTATGAATGTGTGTGTGTGTATGATCTGTCATACCCAATGACTGGAAGCTGCCAGACTTCTTCTTGTGGTTGTGTTCCATAATAAGAGTCCAAGCGAACTTCTTCTCTGACACTACGTCATCTTCATCAAACTCCTCAACATCACCAGTCGGACAAATCTGTCATGTAACAAAGTAGCACATACATTACATTGGCATAGGAACTTGGCACGTCGCTGTCGGTTCGGTCAGACATGATAGCGGGGTGCATTTTATGCAGTGACATAAATTATGTCTTTGACACTCACTCAATCACTCAATGCTGTCAGACATGACATTCGAAAATGAGAGGCAGAAGTGGGTTGTTAAAATATGTTCACAATAACATATCATTTTTGCTTGCCATCTCCTGAACTTTTCCGTGAGCTGTCAGACATGACAATGGAAGATGGGGAGAAGGGGGGTATTCTTGTTGACAATTTTAATGGATTACATTCTAATTTTGCTACATTTTATGACAAAAACACTCAATACTCAGGTATTTGGGGAAGTCAGAACCCCCTTTCTCAACCCTTAGCCCCCCAACCCCTCTGGTTCCAATGCCGTGCATTAGATACATGTCTACTAACCAGTATTGGTGAAAGACGAGCTCATGCTTCTTCTCCATCCAAAAATGCATGCTACATAATGGGCTTATGGCAATTCGGACTACTAAAACTGCCCGTATAGCTTATCACATATGTCATGCATCTAGAGACACATCTACATTAACAGGTGTTCAACAACTATTAATTGGCAGGGTCCATTTTCGGACATTCATGCCAAGAGATGGGACTTTTAGAGAATGAGATCCCAGATCTCGTGACATCCAGCCTCGTAACCCAGCAACGGCCCTTGGTGGGCTATACACAACAATTGTAAGAAGGCATGTCAGCATCTATTGTATATTGCATTCAAACGAGGGAAACAGTTCACTATTTTTTTCAGCTACACATCTTTGGCCAGTCACCTAAAGAACTTGTATGTTACTGTCAGGGCTTAGAGTTGGCATCATGCATCAAAATACCACAGCAATCGTTTGGGTCCCATTTACCCATTGTTAACAATACACAACATTTGGTTGTGTATAGCCAAGATAGGGAATAACCTTGACAACCGCACATTAAATATTAAGGGTAATGACATACGACTAACAGTCTTAATGACAGGTGTTTCCAACATTCCGTTTCCCTGCAGGTGACTTTTTACTTCCCCTGGCACAAACACCAGATACTGAGATAGAAGAAACCAACGGCTTATACTTCTACGTGGTTGATCGGCATAGTCCATAAGTCTGGATTTTAATGCCGATTCGTGTGTGTCAACAACTGTGCTGTGCCAGATGTGAAGGTGTTAAACAAGTATAAAGTGTGAGTAAACTTAAAGTATGAACGATGTGTAAATGAAAGCACAGACCATGGCTTAGCCTTAGAAGCATGAAACAAACCAGTCACGTACCTGAAGGCTTGGATGGTTGGGGCTACCAACACATTCACGGGGAGGGCATTCCACCAGACTTACGGCAGAAGACACTTTAATATGCCTGGGATGATGTTGAATGATGGAATTAACGCTCAGACTCCGAGGTATCAAAGTTAGGCAAAACTCAAAATATAACGGCGAAATCGAGGTAGATACGGATTCTAGAATCTATACAATTACAAGTGCTCATATAGCCCAATAGTCATTACAGGTTCAGACACATATAATTCAAGACACTGTACTCCTAGATGTAATGCCTCTTCGTTCTCGCTATGCGCGCCATCTTCCGGGACCCCATGGCATAGGCACAGACCGTCCATCCCGCTGTCACGACACGATCATCTTCTGACGTGGGTTCTGTCGAAGTTGTCATTTTCTTCTTTACGTTCCGTTTAATTTGCTTGCGCCTTACCGCGCTTTTTGGGAAACTTCTTTGTCATTTTAAACACACGTGTTCACTAGTACGGGTGAGACCACTGTTAGTGTTAGATTTCCCAATGACAAATCATGGCGACCATGTTAACGTTTTGTCAGATTGTAAGAAAACTGCACCTGACAAAAGTCTGAAATTCATTCACAGCAACTGATATCATGGCATTGATATACTGATGAAATTTCGTCAAAATCAAATACCTCCAGCTCTTTTAAAACGCATGCATACACTGTGCCATCGATATTGACCAAAATAACCACATTTTTCTGCACCCACGTGAGCTATGTGGAAAAAATGGCAAAAAATCACTCCGCTAACTACACTCTTCCAGATAGGCGTCATTTCACTTCCAATACATTCTACCACAGAACCTGTTGATATGCCTGGTTTAGTGTACTCTGTTCACATAAAAAGGGTCTCAAATAAATTTGAAATATCACCACTTTCAAGGGACTATGTTTTAACACAACAGGAAGTCTAACAGTGGTCTCAACCCTAACAGAAATGGTGATTATGGAGAAACATATCGGATTTAGCCTATTATAGTAATGATACATGCATATAATGCAGACTGCCAAAAATTAATGAAATCTCTACACCTAATAATTTGCTATCAACTTCAGAAGTCACCACCCTTGCTGGACAACACACACACAATAGCCAGTACTGTATGCATTTATCTTTTACCTAGTGCTTTTATTGATCCACACTGCCCATGATGCTTGCACAGATAAACTTCTGGCGCACCTTTTGAGATTGCTCAACATGTATTCTGTTAGAAAAGCATACAATGTCAGCTGTTATTCTTTAGTGAAATAAAAAAAACAATTATGGTACGCTAAACCTATGTAAAATGCATATATTTCACTTTCAAATATAGACTATAGAGTCAAACCAAACAATGGAATTGATACTACCTAATCATGCAGCGTCACACTACGTTTATACCAATGTTTCTCGAACACCTTACGTATGACTATACTTTGTTTAAGAGCAACTTTAATAAACGTTTAAAATACCAGCCAATGTATATGAAATATTCTCCTTTGTATGGTGTATGTGTGACAACGTTTGCAGCAGTAATTCATCTGTCGAGTCTACGTGCAGAAACGACCGCACACAATCTCCTTCGCCCGCGCACGCACGCACGCTCGCACGCATGTACGTACGTATATGTAGCTAAACAAGTACGTCAGGCACACAGGCCTATACACTTGGAGTCGAGTCGAAAAGAGGTAATAGCTACTGAAGCCACAGCCGTGTAGCGATGTTCTCATGCGCAGCTGAGCGTTAAAATGTCGCCATTCCTACACCAACCGAACGTTGTAGCGTCAACAAAAAGAGGTGCACTAAAACTGCAACAAGATGAAGAAAAAACTCCGAATAGTATTTGTCATCGTTAATTTACATTACTGACCATCCTTTGTTAACACAGATTATTGAATATACTTCGTCAATTAATTTTGTCCATCGTGAAGAAGGTTAGGTGATATTTAAATTAGTCAGTTTGATAAAAAGGGCATACTTTTCATTTGTTATATTTCTCGAAGAACCACTTTGGACCTTTTTGTCGAATTTTTACCGGGCCCGGACACAAATAATTCAATAGTTGGATTATATATATTACAAAAGCTAAATTAATTAGCATATCAGTTAAAGTACCAGTATGTCGTAATGACTTGTTAGAGTCTGCACGAAATTAACGATAACGTCGATTTGAGGAGGTACATTTTAAATGTCCTCCACTTGGAGACTGTTTTTTCTCCAGGTTGTTGACAGAGAACCTCATATGTCATGAAGACAGTATGAACGTCATGCTGTCTTCGCAGAACTCAAAGACAATTGAAGCAAAGACCACAGGCAGTGTTTGTGCTTCCAGGCAGGCGATTCAGTCTAACATAAGATCCAGATACTGTTTAACAAAGACCGGCAACGGGTGCTGTTGTATCCCGGCAGGCAGTGCCAGTATTTCCTTCAGTGTCCGCCTGATTGCACGGCGACATATATGCATGGGTTCAGTATATAGCTCAAATCTCACATGATAATCAGAGGTCCAGGTTTTGTGGCATGGTCGTCGATGAATCGTTCCCATTCTTAAAAAAACACAGTTGTTGACAAGCCATTTTTCACTGATGGCGGCGGGCGGTAAATGACAACGATTCTCATGGATAACGTAGGTGTTATGAATAATTATTTATTCTCCTCGTCTGATTATCACACTAACTATTTATTCCCGTCATCTGATTGGTTCCAACGCTTACGCTATGACAAACGTCAACCATAACTAAGTCAAACCATAGCTAATTATAATAATGACATTAATACAGTGACGCGGGAACGAAATTCATATTTTCGCCGCTGCCAATGTTCACATCTTCCTTCACCTTGTGGCTGTCTCGGTTGGCTCGATTATGACATCGGAAGCCGGGGGGGGGGGGGGGCAGAACACTTACATTTCCACCCGCCACACACGTTCAATTTAATGGGGCGGGGGGCAGAAGTATGTCTGTCCCTGAGAAATTCCAGGGGGCAACTGACCCCTGCCCCCCCCCCCGTTTCCGCGTCTGTGCATTAATATGTTATGACGTTTCACACTAACTATTTATTCCCGTTGCCTAATTAGTTCCAATGATTACGAACTCGACCTTAGTGTATAAGATGATTACTATAGGTAACTTGTTTACTTGGGTGGTAAGCTATAATAACGGTAGTATTTTGACATTGGGTAGTGTCTTGAGAGTACGTTGGGATAGTGTTTTGAACATAACAGTAGTGTTTTGAAGGTACGCTCCTCGATGTAGATTATAAATAGTACTGGGCTGAGGCTGTCTTGTGGCACCTTGATGGGTGCCTATTGTTGTCACGAATGACGGACACTCATCCACCGATATGCGTGGTTAGTCTACGACTTTTATGACCTAACTAGGGTCTTGTTGGAACAAATTGCAACAGAAACAAATCTTTCAGTTTTGAAAGCAAGCATATATCCAAGATAATATATCAAAAGTATATAGCTGAACAAGTTAGGGAACATTGTCAAAATTACGCACGTTTATATTGGGGCCCCCTCAATAGGTTTTACCTGCGATTTGTGACGATTTTAATTTCGGGACAAAGATTGAGCAAGATGATGTTTCTGTAAACCTCAAGTAATCCAGATGCGTGTATGTAAATGCGCACAAATTATATTCAGAGGTCAAAACAACATACATCGACATTAAAATAGTTTAACATTGCCATAGGTTTTCAATTAAATCCTTATTGGTATCAAAATATGCACGAATTACTTGTCCCATTCGTCTCCTACATAACATGATTATGGTCAGCGTAATTATAGGTATGTTACTCTCACGAGCATGTATCGTACACGTAACATAACGCAAGTACATATAACAGGGAACATTGTGTATAATAATTGTAATGACCCCTTGATATAAGGTCTACATATAAATACACGAATCTAGCTGATAAGCTTAATTGAGGAAAAATTGACGTATTCTCTGCCATGTAATCTGCATTACCATATGAATATCCTTCTGTCATGAGCATTGACCGTATACGTAACATCACACAAATTCATTTTATCATTGCGCATAATAATGATAATGAACCCTTCCGTGGATTATATATCGCAGTACCCAGTCCTTTGGACTGCTCAAAGCGCTTGATCCTTTACTTCTGACAGTCTTGTTTAATCGAATACCATCGAGACTTCTCTGGGAAGCATTAAGCCACTCTTCAGTTAATGCGCGAAAAGTATTCGTACACAAATATCCATCACTGTCTACGCCCAGGGAATCAGTCATATAGCTGAGAGAACTGGAGCAACATAGAATGAACGAACTTTCCCTGATTCGACACGGCGCCACAGGATTCGAAACCGAGTTCTCTCGATTGTTAGTCCACTGCGCTCCATAAAAAACATAATTGAGATAACATCGCTGTTTTACGTAGTCATTAATATCACATATAACTGACGATCATTGTCGTAACTCTAGACTGTGTTTGAACACTCTGTGCCACGGAATGACGTGCAAGGTGCGAGTGATGTGTTTACAAAAAGTCTCATCATTCGAATTTCCAACTCATCAATGACGGTTGGAAGTATCTACATCAGCTTGTCTCGTCTGATGTATCAAATGCTCGGCTCATGTCTCTGCTAAGAATCTCGACTGCGAAGCGATATTTCTGTGCCTTGGCACACAACCACCGATACCTGAGCACTACGTCAACCGTACTTCGACTATGGAATCCACAATGCTCGTTCTGCTGGAAAGAGTCAACATTGTAAAGATTGGAACATTACAAATAATTATGTATGTCCATGAATTGCAGCAGACTGTGCCCACTCCCCCGCCAATAGAAGGGTTTTGCTTACAGACACAAGCAACAGACGAGCTATTCACGAAGAATCGATCACACACCTGGGCAAACGATTCACGTGTCGTGCGCACATGTAACGCCATTTGGTATCGAAGAGAACCAACCTCGTCGTTCTTCCCGGTTTTAATTAGTGGATTGTACGTGGATTTCCCGCCGTCGAACACTACTTAATGGTACATAACCCGTTTCATACAGTAC
The DNA here is from genome assembly GCA_020002185.1 of Paraescarpia echinospica. NCBI lineage: Eukaryota > Metazoa > Annelida > Polychaeta > Sabellida > Siboglinidae > Paraescarpia > Paraescarpia echinospica. The sequence goes on along the minus strand of CM034542.1, from coordinate 33,291,790 downwards.
ATTTTTAAAAATGCTGAGAGAGAGAGAGAGAGAGAGAGAGAGAGAGAACGAGCGAGAGATAGACAGACAGACAGACACAGAATACCCGGAGACCCTGAAACCCGTAGACCCGGAGACCCGGAGACCCGGAGACCCGGAGACCCGGAGACCCGGAGACTAGGAGACCAGGAGTCCAGGAGAGGCTGAGTGACGGAGTTGCGAACAGACGGAGAGGCGGAGACACGGAGAGGCCGAGTGATAAAAAAAACTGGGCGAGAGAGACTGAGTGACGGAGGGATGGAGAGACAGAGAGACAGAGAGCCTGAATGGCGGAATGACAACCGAGAAAAGGGGTGACGGAAAGACATAGAGACGGGGAGATGGAGAGCCTGAATGGCGGAGTGACAACCGAGAGAAGGGGTGACGGAAAGACGAAGAGACGGGGAAATGGAGAGCCTGAATGGAGCAATGACAACCGAGAGAAGGGGTGCCGGAAAGACGGAGAGACGGAGAGACGGGGAAATGGAGAGCCTGAATGGCGGAGTGACAACCGAGAGAAGGAGTGACAGAAAGACGGAGAGACGGGAAGATGGAAAGACGTGTACATAGGCACATATATATATATATTATTCATTAGTTATGCTTTGGAATATATTTGATATGTTGTTGTGTGCATATTACTAACAGCATCAATTCACATCATTTAATGCCCATGGTACAATTACTTGATCTTAACCACGAATTAAAAATAATAATAATTACAGAAAACATCTCCTAAGTCGGATCTTCGCCGAAGTCGGAAAAAATTCTGAGGAACGTTTGATATGTAATGCATTTCCCATGACAATCTTCCTGTAAGTCGGATTATGTAAGTCGTACCCTGAAGTCAGCGTGTAACAAAGTGCAACCGGAAACACTTCCAAACTGCTACAAAAATCTGGATTCGTCGAAGGTGTTGAACGTCAAGGAACTGGCGACGACGAAGCAGCTGCTTCGTTCAGAAACGTATGGGACGAGCTCCGCGAGGTGTATGGAGATGTTGTGTGTACGAACTTCGCCTACTCTAAATATCAAGCAGATCATTGAAACCATACGACACAGAAGGGCCACTGAGCGATGATGAGGGCGACGAAGTCTCGGCGTCTGAAGATAGGATAACACAATTCAGTGACACACATGCTGCTTTGAGATCGAAGAGTTAAACAACATGTGCGAGGCCATTCTCATGAGACACTGGCAACGAAGACCTACGCAGAGCAAGATGAGTGCTATTTACAATTAATAATACATGTCAAGGCTAATACGATAGAGATTCGTGCCAAAACGAGGCACAGCACTGTTCTAATACTGCATAATATTGAGTGTTGCTTGTGGACATCAACATATGTACAATTATAACAGCGTCAGTCACGTTCAAACGTTATCCACAGTAACTAAGACCTTTGGTATTAGCGCTGGGATATATCATCTTCAGTTAAATCGGTTTTCACATAATTCGGAAATCACTCGGTTCGATTGGATCCGACTTAGGCGAGGTTTGTTGTATTACTAGTATCGTCACCATACTGGCGAGTTCTGACAAACAGGTCTCACAACAGGAACACTTGATAATTAATTAATAATTATTTTAACATAGCCCATCTAGATATTGTGCAATGATCAATAATATGTAACAAAAAGGTGCACTAAATATTTTTATTTGAAGCAGATCTTTAGTGGCAAGTTCATTGACGTTTTGTTTGGTGCAAGATGGTTGACAATGGTGGCAATGACATCGTCCTCGGTGGCAGTGGCTGCTTCTCAATTGTTCTCCTCTTGTTTCCCTGTCTGTCAGGTGTAAGACTGACCTTGATTCTGATCCTCGATTTCTATTTTCTTTTCTCCCTCACTGATCTTGAACTGCTCTCTCCACCAACTCTCTTGCATTGGTCATTCCCTGTATTGTTGTGTTCCTCACTCCTCTCCCAATCCTTCAAAATCTCTTTTTACATATTCCTCCTATCGCAGTCTAGGTTGTCCCCGCCTCCTTTATCTTCCATTCTCAGGGCATCGGCCTTCTTTGCTAATCGTTCCATTCCCATTCTCTCCAAGTGTCCAGTCAACTCCTCACCAGCTTCTTCTTATAACTTTCTGTTACGCCAACCCCCTCTCTAGGCACCTTCATTCTTTGTTTATCACTTCTATTTCATCCCGCAATTCTTCTGATCCAGTTGTTTTTTTCAAACCCCTTCCCTCTCCAGTTGTTTTTCTGTCATTGCCATAGTCTCTTGAGCTTACGCTATATACGACTGTCTCCCATCACACCTTCGACTTTCCTCCAAGCGTTTGCCCTTGCCTTTATTCTCCTGCGAATTGCCGTCCTCACATATCGCACCACCCATGTATAAAAATATGTCTCTTCGTTTTTTTTTATTTTCTTCCCTCCTGGTATATTTCCAGCTCTTTGAATTGCTGCCCAACTCATGGTACCCCCGTCTTCTCTAGACTTACTTCCAGTCCATTTCTGCTGAACGTATCCTTCCACTTTGTCAGTTGTTCTTGGAGGTCTGCGTCCCCGTCCGCTACCACTGCCAGCTCGTCTGCGTATAGCAGCTCCCGGAGAATATCCCCTTTACCAGTTTATATACTTATCAGTTCCATCACTGCAATAAACGACACCAGTAGGCTCAGGGCGCTCCCCTGTATCAAGCTAACATTCACTTTGAACTTTTCTGACACTTAAGGTCCACTAACCACTCTGCCCTTCGCCACTAACCACTCTGCCCGTCGTTTCTTCATTTGTTGCTTCCACCATTCTGACCTCTGCCTCTGTGACCCTCATCCATCTTAGTATCGACATCTCCATCTCTCTTGGCACGATGTCATATGCTTTCTCCAGGTATATAAATCCTACCGCTATACCCTCCTGTTTCTCCCATTTCTTTTCCACCAGCTGTCCCAGGCAGTGGTATCTTACCATAGGAGCATCTGGGGCCCCAACTCAAGTACACTATAAATAAGTAAAACAGAAAATCTAGTAAATTGATAACAAACAACTTAGGTTGTTGTTGAAATAATCAGTGATTGTTAATTTCATCTCGATTGATTCAACCATTGCTTAACTCGGTCCTGGGTCACTGTATTACAACCTCTTTAGGCCATTTCTCGGGCATCGTCATGTTAGAACCAACATACAGACGGGGAAGGGATTTCACGGTGGATCATCGACTGCACAGAGCCTACACTTCCCAAGGGGCTGAATGTTAGCATAACTCCTTTAATATTATAGAGAAATGTATATCTTGTTCGGCGAGGAGCATTTCTGGAATTGTGAACTACGTACAATGTATGGGTGTCTATTATCTAGCATACTGCCCCTTTGTATGGATATTGTCACAGCGATGTCACTAGTTTCGATCGTTTCTATTATCATCCCCTCCTTTGACAACTATGTGAAACAAACAATACAACATTTCTTTGGTTTTCAGTTTTATTTTTTACGAAATGGTACATCGAATAACGAAAAAGGCACCGTCAGCAATCAACTAGTCATGTACTATAGATAAAAAGATTATCCGATTAAAATTACTAACAGCTGAAGACGGTGGGTAAGCCATGGAAGAAATCTGCAAGCCGGCCATCCAACCTCAAATCCCTGTCGCACAGGTGTGATTTCCACGGTGCTTCAACAGAGAAAGGAGTTTACGCTCCTCCGAACCATGGTTACCTAACATTAATTACAACCAAAACCTGTTAAATAACATCGTAGTATGTAACGTCCCATATTTATGAATAATGTAACAGTCCCTAAGCACGCCGCCGCTTCAACTTGAACTGTGTCTGACTTCTCGTCTCTTTCGGTCGATGTTCGCGAACAATGTTTCCTCAAGTTCCTGTCGCCGTGTCGCACCCGTGTAGAGCTTGCAGTCCACATCTTGAAGTCATCGTAGCCGTTTACTGCAGCAACAATTAAGAAATGTAATAATACTTATGATAATAATAATTGTATTGTATTGTATTTATTCAGATTCCGACAGGTCCAGTGGACCTAGAAACAGGACTGATAACTGAAACAATACTTGTAAATAATAAAACAAGAAAAACAATAAGGACATAAAAGCCACACAATATCAACATCAAATATACCAGGCCAACATATGTTATACATATAAATGTTTTTGAATTGAGGATCTAAATGGTTCAACTCCTGAATATATATCATAAGTTGGATCACTTAAATACAATGTGTTGAAAGTAGTCATACATATATTCTAAACACAGTGTTTTCTAATGTTGATTCTGCTATTGGAAACTCTAAAAGGGTTGTAGTTTCGTAGAGATCGTGAAGGACAGTGAAATTGGATAGCCCCTACCAGATACGACGGGTCTAGTTGGAAATGCACACACTTGTGTAAAAATCGGCAACTTGCCTACGATGTTGAAGGGAAGGTAGTCAAAAATGATAGCAAAGCTCAGGATAACTGTCAGAGGAGTACTGTATTTTGGATTTGTAACATAGATATTTAATGAATTTATTTTGAACTCGTTCGACTTTGTTAATAAACGTACGTTGCCAGGGATTCCAGATAACACTGCAATACTCCAACTGGCTTCTAACTAGAGATATATACAAGGATCGCAAAGCCTATACATCGGTAAATGTTGTGCAAATGCGCTTAATAAAACCACTCATCTTAAAAGCTTTACAAACACAACGATTAATATGCTCTTTAAAAGTCAAACTGTCGGTCAATGTGATACCGAGATCTTTGACAGCGGTGACCTTGGGCAGAGACTGGCTTAAAATCGTGTATTCATAATATATTTGTTAGTGAATGACATTATGCATAATAATAATAAGAAGAAAACAAAAACGAAGAAAGTGAGGAACATGTCATGCCGCGGATCCACTTCTATTTCGTACGCCTCTTAGGCACAACTGGTTGTCATGTGCAAAAATTACGTCATCACCACCTCTACGTATTTCCGCAGCTGCGTAGTGCACAACTTCCTGGCAGTACGCGTCGTGCCAGTGTGCGCCTGCGCCAATTCTGTGTTGCAAGTTCATGACAAGCGACCTTCCTGGCGCGCCAGGGAACGCCAGTAGCACATTACCATGGGACAACCAGGGAACGTGCCCACGGCCCCGAACTCCCGGGTGGTCTCCGTACAAAAAATCCGGGTACCAGAGCTGCCGGGGCCCCACTCAAGTGAGAACAAATTGCAGGCCTAGAGCTCCCTGGGCCTCAGTCAGGTAAGAATAAAATTCCAGAGCCCCAAGCTCCAGGTGCCCCATTGAAGGAAGACTGAAAATCACACTAAAGCCCCGAGCGTCAGAAAGCCCCACTTAAGGGAAAAGAAACATTTCCAGTGCCCCAAGCTCCCTTGGCCCAACTCAAGTGGCCAACAAATTTGCACTAAAAATACAACGACAAATTGAGAGTGGAATTGATACTAGACAAGTTGATAACATGTCCAGACTTTCCACGACAAACATAGACCCTTTATGCCTAGTTCGTCAGCAAACACAACATTCACTATATCACCGTTCTTGATTTTCTCAGCGAACAGTTATCAACTATTGAGGAAAAATAAACGTTCCTCACCACATCGCAGTCTATTGAAATCGGTGAAAGGAAGTTCATAATTTTCTGCCCCGATTGGCAGAGCCAGATTTGTAGTGCGGTCTTAACTTTGTATATTTTTGTAACGTTATTATAATGGCAATATTACGAAAAGGTAGTGTTTGCAGGAATGATAAAAAATGCTATATTAAAAAAAATACTTCGTATACAAATTATTAAAATGTACACCTTGGCCTACGGCTTGGCTTTCGGTGGGGGGCTCACAATCCAAACTTGCCGCAAGACCCTTGTACCCCCTAATTTGCATATGGCCTCAGGGCAAACATCCCGTCAGCTGTTCCTCTTCCTGTTTCGAAACCTTGTTGTTCTTCACCGATTTCCCCATACCACTACCGCTCGTATTCTTCCATCCAAGAATCTTTCAGCGTCTTTAACATATGGCTTAGCAATGTAATGCCTCTGTATGTTCCAGGGTCATGCACGTCTCCCTTTCTTTTCCATATTGGTGCTGTCGCGTCGGCGTAACTTCACCTTGTTGTGACGTGAACGGGGGCCCATTCAAAAAGGTCTACGGGCACGCTAAATTACAAAGGTCTAAGGGGCATGTGCCGCCGCCCCCAGGATCCGCCTATGGTGTGTTGCTATGCATAGCCTGTTTTCGTCGTGGAAATTAAATAAATCAGCGCAGAATGCGAATTACACGCGTAATTACAAAATATACTCCAGTTTTTGATACAAGGTCGTGTAAAGGGGCGACGCCCACGTTACAGAAGTCGGCATAGCCATGCGTCATACCCACTGAACAATGCCTATCGTTGGAAAGCAAAGCCCACCGGCTATCGTGGTTGTTTTCAGCCCCGACCAACAACACAGCAATCTGATGGGGGGTGCCAATTAAACATGTATATATGTGTATAATTATGTTATTAGAAAGTAAACATCGTCACTTCATCCCTTGACCGTGACCGTCATAAACGTGTCCCTTTCACCCAGAATCTACGCTTCCTGTAGTTTGTCTACTGCTGTGCGCAGTAGGACCGGTGTGCTTATATTGGACCATTTTGTTTAGCGGTCTTTTCTTGCCCTCCAGGGTGCCTTGCAGGGCAGTGTACCACCGTGTTATCTACACCAAGTTACAAAAGGCATTCCAACTGGACCATACACCATAGGCACTGATACAGGGGGGCAGCTGCCCCCTGGAATTTTTCCGTGGGGGCAGACATATGGTTCTGCCCCCCCCCCCCAATTAGATGGCAACGTGAATGTTTGTTTTTGTGGCGAGCGTCAATGGCATGTAGAAATGTAAATTTTAGAAGACGATTAATGTGTATTTTTGTCGACTGTGAAAGGTGTGTGCAATTGGAGGGCAGACATATGGTTTCCTGCCCCCCCATGTAATGTGAGCGTGACAATTTTTGTTTTTGTGGCGAGAGTCAATAACGGGTGGGAATGTAAATTTTATGAGACGATTAATGTGTATTTGTGTCGACTGTGAAAGATGTGTGCAATTCGAGGGCAAACATATGGTTTCCTGCCCCCCATGTAATGCGAGCGTGAACATTTTTGTTTTTGTGGATAGGGTCAATAGTGGGTGGAAATGTAAATTTTATGAGACGATTAATGTGTATTTTTGTCGACTGTGCAAGGTGTGTGTAATTGGAGGGCAGACATATGGTTTCCTGCCCTTCCAGTAATAGGCGAAAAGTTTACAGTGACGTCGGTAAATCTATGTGCACTTATTGTCATGGATGTGACTTGTGTTTCAGTACAAATGTAACATTACATAAGAAATTTACATTTGTACGTTACAGTTGTTCATTTCGTATATTCGTCTCTCCTTGCCCACCTTGAGGGTTGGGGTCCACGTCATTCGGCCGTCAGTTCTGCCGTAGTCACGATTTCTCTCCTCTTTTCTCGGTTTTCCACGGTGCTCTTCCATTTTCGGCCGTTCGTACCTGCTCTTTTCAGATATCGTTTTACACTGTCTTTCCAAGTTAAGATTTCTATTTTGTGTCTGTTGCCATTGTATAACAGTTCTGAAACCACAAATCAAGTGGAGTGGTCAGCAATCATAGGCGTCAGAACCGGGGGTTGGGGGTCTGAGCCCCTAATACTTTGATGGAGGGGCTGAATATAGGATTAGCCCCCCGATATTTAGGGAGAGGGGGTGAATTGTTTGATGGAATTTTTTGGTTTAGTGAACCTGAAAAAGTGATGTTATGGGGAGCCTCAATGGGTGGGGTGCAAATTTAGGTTTTTGGAGAACCTGAAAAGATTTAATAAATTCAGATAATTAATTTTAGATGGCAGGTGGACAAGGAAGCCTGTTGGCTTATCGAGAGTCCAACCCTTTTTATCTACGTGTATCCCGCCCTGCTGAGGTGTGTGTAAATTTTATTTTTAAACATGTTCACGCTACTAGCACCAACACAATCAGGAGATAATATGTTCCATTCATTTACAGTCCTTTGTGAAAATGAGAACTTTCTAGTATCTAATCTACACTGCTCCTTTACTAATGTAACTTCATGCCCACTAGTCTTTCTATCTTTCTTAGCTGAGAAAACACATTTCTATCAATATTTTCATAACCATTCAATGGTTTAAACACTTCTATCTGACCTCCTCTCAATCTCCTGGCCTGGTCTAGTGTTTTCAAACATTTTAGGCGTATTTTGTAACTAAGATCCCTCAGTTTTGGTACAAGTTTAGTCGCTCTCCTCTGTATTCTTTCTAGCATATCTATGTCCTTCTTGCGATATGGCCTCCATGCTTGTATGATTCAAAATGAGGCCTAACTATTGTTTTGTACAGCGGTATATTATTAAATCTTTTTCCGTATGCGCTATATTTATAATTAATCAAAGGGTTTGATTTCCCTTTGGTGAAGGGAAAAATGTGGGTGTTTTGCCCAGCTTCAAGTGGATGCACATTTAGGTTGTTGGTTACCATAAAATTATGAACGTCGCCGCGAAAAATCTACAACAGCACCCCCTGCTTCTTCCGTTGTGTTGACCGACAGCGCGACAGCCGACAGCGATAGAGCGGAGTCGTGTTGAAGTGAAGCTTCGGGCTCAGCCCCCTCAATATTAATTTCATTCTGACGCCAGTAGCAATAATCAGGTGTGAGGAGGCGGGCGTGCCTGAACGTGCAATTTTCGCAAACAAAACCAATCGCCCCAGTGGTGACACATAACGAGTGAAATTGAAATTAATGCACATTTACGCTATTGTTTTTATATCATAACTTTGGAAAGTTAATTGCAGCAAGGTTCAATCGCCTGAGACTAGCCACCATCCATATTTAATTCAGTGTTGCATAGAAAAGACAGGAGAGGGTTGGCGTAATGTTAACCTAAATTAACTCTTCCTTATATGGTGACGTTGATATGATAGAACAATTTGGTAAGTTGACATACGACTGTTCATTATTACATCATATATTAGTATGTATATTCAGCAATTTCCTAACTCTTGTAGTATGTATGACATTGCTGATTATCGAATCCCACATCAACTGCGGCAACATGATTCAGGAATGTCCGGTAGCTTCAATATTTTGTCGCTGAAAAGGGATTTAATACCAAGTGCGAAATGTATCATAATAATAATATAACAATGGAATACATTCTGTAGCAGCAATATCCCCGGAAACTCCAAACTCAGTGGCGCAACAAATCCAAAGGATTAAGCGTTATGTCATGTACATAGCAAAAGTCGTCAACAGAAGGATGGAATTGCCAAGAAGCTAAAGAGGATATGCAGTATTAAAAATATATATTTTAACTGACGGGGAAATGAGACTATATTTCTTACTGACTTAACACCAATAGGGAGTAAACTCCACAACGGTGGTGCAACAACCGAACAGTCTCGAGTTACAGCATTCGTCTTAACTATGGCAATAAAAAGTAGATCAGAGTCTGTCGACCGAAGCTGTTTAGGTCTCTTTGCTGGAGTAAGCATACAATGTAGGTAGGCATGTTATTTGGATGATAAGGCTTGACAAGTAATTGTACAGATCTTTAAAATAATGTGACATCGCACAGGCCGGTAGCCAATGCAGTGATTTTAGAAGTGCCACTGAGCGATAAAAACGAGACGATTGGGTAACTACCCTTTGTCAAACAATTTTGGACACGTTGAAGTTTTATAATGTCCTTGCTAGCGATATTATAAAGGAGGGAACTGCAATAGTCAAGTCTGCTGCTAACAAGAATTGTTGCAATAGTCTTAGCAACAGAAAATGACATATACCGGCGAATATGGCGAAGATCACGGATATGATAAAAACAACAGCGACGCGTTTGAGATATATGTTGTCTAAAATTTAAGTTATCATCAAAGCTTACTCCTAGATTCCGCTCCGAGCTTTTGATGTAAAAAATACTCAAAATACGCGTTGAGAAAAAACCCACCAAGTTTACGACGCTGCATTGGAGTAACAATGATGAGAAATTCAATCTTATTTGCATTTAACTTTGTTCGATTCCCACGTTATCACATCTGGAGACCATGAAGATATGCCTTTGTTTATGTGTGGTTATTGACGCTTCCATTTTCATGTTTCACTCTTGGTATTGAATTGAAATCTTTGGAGAAGTCGTAAAATATTGTCACGAACCATTGTAATTATAGAACGCCTTTAATAGTTATGATGTGACTTCTATGGATACAAACGATGGTATCTATAGCGTCTCTTTGGCGGCTTTTAACTTTGAGACTAGGGTGTCTATACGGTAGTAATGTTGCAGCCTACATCCGCCGGATTTAATATGCAGGCAGTGAACGAATGACACTTGTGCCCAGGGGCGGATCCAGAGAGAGTTGTCTAGGGGGAGGGGAGCACAAAAACCTCCACTGGCGGCCGAACCAAATGGTGTAGAAACTTTTTCGCTGGCGGCGCCGTAACTTCACCTTCTCCGCTGCTGCGGCTGAACTGGTGACATCGGAAGACAGGGGGGGGGGACGATTCCTTAATGAAAACTGAAAATTTGCATTGATCAACTGGTTTATCCTATTGTAAATATGTCAATGCAGGGTGGTGTTGTTCCCCATGAGTTAAAGCAAGCTATTGTCAATCCTCTTATTAAAAAACGAAGTCTATGCAAAATTACCTTAAGAATTACCGTCCTATATTTAATCTGTCGAAGGTATTGGAGAAGGTTGGGGCAAATCGACTCTATGAACCTATTTATACACAGCACTTAGCAAACCTGAACTTTGCGTCCCACCACCCCAAACATCAGCAGTTAGGAGTTGTCAGAACCCTTATGAAAAGGTGTGAGACAATAACTTCAGAGAAGGGGGACAAGAAGGAAGAGGTGAAACACTTGAGAGGAGCTCTAAGAGTATGTGGCTATCCGTTCTGGGCCTTGGAAAAGGTGACGGATAGCAGCAAGAAAAAGATCAACAAAAAGACAAAGGACAGAAACTACAGGAGCCAAGTAGTCAACCAGTACATGGAGGAGTCTCAGAGAGAGTACATCGAGTACTGAAGAAGTATGAAGTAGCAACAGCCGTGCGTCCCCACACCACCCCCAGGCGCCTGTTGGTACATCCGAAGGACGAAGTAGAGCTAGAAGAACAGGGCGAACTGGTGAACCAAATACCATGCAACAAGAACTGTGGTGCTGAGTACATTGGGGAGACAGGAAGACTACTTAAAAACGACTGGAGGAACACAGAAAAGTCGCAGACAACACGAAAAATGAGAAACACACAAGGAGCGGGGAAAAGATTGATGTCTACCGTCAACAAATCCACCCTTGCAGACCATGCGACAACTGAAAACCACATCATAGACTGGGAGGGAGAGAAAATTGTAGACAAGGAACCCAACCGAAGAATCCGGCACCTCGAAGAAGCCATCTGGATCAGGAAGACCAGAACACCCATCAACAGAGACGAGGGCAATTACGAACTGCCTCAAGTGTACGATGGCGTCATTCAGGGTCATCGGTACTGATGAAGTCAACGTGATACGTTCGACGAAAGCCTTTACCAGGTAAAATACGTTTGGGATATACAAAATGAAAGTTTTTGATTTGAGACGGCTTTTCTTAAAATACACAATGACATTGTATGCAGTATAGATAATAGCAAACTGACTGCTCTCACCGTACTAGATCTATCAGCTGCTTTTGATACAATAGATCACGATATTCTTTTACATCGCCTTAATAGACATTTTGATATATCTGGCACGGGTCTTCAGTGGTTTAGTTCATATTTTTCAGACCGATACCAAAGCATTAACATATCTGGCTCACTGTCTTACATTTGGTGTCCCACAACGTTCTGTCCTTGGCCCTGTACTGTTTAGCTTATGTACTACATCCCTTAGTCGAGTCACAACTAATCATAATATAAATCATCATTTGTATGCTGACGACACACAGGTGTATATATAACTTTCACCAACTAACACACATACATCTCTATCAACTTTAAATGACTGTCTCACTGACATATTGCTGTGGATGGAGGCAAGTAAATTGAAACTAAATCCAGATAAAACTGATCTAATTATTATTGACACAAAACAACAACGAAACAAGGTTGTTAACTATTTTCCAGTTAAATTGCTTGGTAATGATACATCACCATCAGATACCGTTCGTAATCTAGGTGTTGTCTTTGACAGTGATTTCAGCTGTCACCAGAGCATTTCTGAAGTCTGTTTCTACCATATTCGTGATTTCCGTCGAATTCGGTGTCATTTGTCTTTATCTGCTACTAAAACAATACCAGTAGCTCTAATTAGCAGCCGCCTAGACTACTGCAACTCACTCCTAAACAATATTGCTAAAAAGGACTTAGCTAAATTTCAACGTGTACAAAATTGTTTAGCACGTGTGGTACTAAAAGCCCCTCGTTTCTCACCATCTCGGCCCCTACTTAAACAGTTACACCGGCTTCCATTTGCATATGGAATACAATTCAAGTTAGCCACTATCACATATCGTGCCATTTCTACACAGCACCCATCCTATTTTTTTAGTCGCCTTCGTTTTTTCGATATCCCCAGGAATCTCAGAGCATCTGTTTCACAACAACTTTTTGTTCCGAAAACCAAGCTTAATATTGGCAAACGTGCTTTTTCTGTAGCTGCATCCAAAATCTGGAATCAACTCCCTATCACTAAAAAATAATCTGAGACTATAGCAACCTTTCGTAAAAAAACTGAAGACTTATTTATCTGAAATTGCATTCCCACCCTAACTTCCGGCGATCCCTTGCTCTAATGACGACTCTTGCTTGTCTCTGTTAACGATTTTGCTCAACGATTCCTGTATGCTGCGCTACTGAACTTAGATTCATGAGCATATAGGCGCTATATAAATTTATTATTATTATTATTAATGTCATCTCAGGCCAGATAATATTTGTGGCGGCCACATTATCAAAGGTTGTGAAATACGCAATTCAGGCAAAACAATTGTTCATTTAGAAAGCGAGAACAGTATCGATCGACTCGAGCGTAAGCACATTTTATTATTTACTTACAAAAGCAGGCATTACATGATAGCAGTAACCATTTCAACGGCCCATTACGTTAGAACTAATACACCAGGTGGCAGCACGTCTCGGTCTAACACATGCTTTGCGTTAACAAGGTGATCTGATTACGTTTGAATATTTTCCGGAACCGATGCTGTACAAACACTTCGAACTGTCTCAACATCTAAAGGTGGTAGAATACTCACTGATTAGTGCACCCGTAATACCTCTCTTGTGACGTTATAGTAGACCGAACTATTTGCAGTCTGCGGTTTAGGATTGAATAACTTCACTCCACTGCAAAGTGGGTTCTACTTTTGTTGTCTGCAGCGTACAGAGATACCGCAACATAAAGTCAACAAGTCATTGCCAAAGCTCTTTCGCTAAAAGGATTCCCACGTTGGGGTTTCCACTTGGAATAGTTGCACACCATACTAGTAGTATGGTGTGCATGCAACTATTCCAAGTGGAAATGATAGTATGATACTACCAATCTACACATTGCAGCAACCTACACATATGTCCTTGTGGCACGGCTCCATTGACAGTGAAACACCTCTTTCAAGATTGCCCAACACACCAGAATGAGAGAAAGGCAACTGCGCCCACAGAGACATAAGTGAAAGAAAAGATCTTTGGCACTCTGGAAGATCTGCGGCGTACAGCGACCTACATACGAGAAATCGGACTTACAGTCTGAGCAATCGCCAAAGAAGAAGAAGAAGAATATTGTTAACAACAATCAGGTAGTTCATACAAACAACGTGGATCCGCTGCCATACGCCAACAATGTAGGCCGTGTCCGTGGTTGCAGTGGTGCCACGACTAACCTTTTTTCATTGAGTGACATGCATCATATTTCTGGATCATACTCTCGATAGCCGTATTAATTCCTGGCCACTATATGTGTAGCTCTACATGTAAACGGTCTGTTTGATTTCACCGTGGTCTGCATCAAATTAACCTTAAACCGCATGGTTTTAACCGCGATAGAGCTTTGGCGACAATTTCATGTTTGATTTAAGACAAGAATCTGTGATATATCTTGCAATTTGCGCTGTTGCACGGCATAGGTTTGGTAATATCGCTTAGATGACATCGTTGAATAAGAACAAGTCTGGTAAATGACATGTCTGCGATGTACGGTGACTCCAAGATATATCGTGACTGGTTTAAGCACCGTGTGTTGGTGTTGACACTCAGCGCTATGAGACGTTGTCCATTGTTGTTTACATGTGTTTATTATACATGTTTTCAGCATCATGAAACACATACACACGCACGCACGCACGCACGCACACACACACGCACATACGCCCACACGCACGCACACACTCACACACACGCACGCACACACGCACACACGCACACAAACAAACACATTGGTCTAACTTGCTTAACTCAAATCCGCTGCGCGATGATCTGCTTGCAAACGTTGTTACGGTCAGCAGCTAATCATATAGTGAAGCTGCCCGAATAGGTTGGCAACCCCTCCGCAGAAATAAAAGATTTCCGCTTGAAAAAATGGGTTGACGTTTGTGAGCATTAATTGGGTGCATTTTGAAGTTTTTGCTGAACCTCAAACGGGTACAGTTGGAGGTCTCAAGGGGAGGGGTGCAGCTGGAAGTTTTGGTGAGCTTTAAGGGAGGTGCAGTTGGAGGCATCAGGTGATGTTTTGGTGAGCCTGCAATAGGAGGTTGGTAAACTCACCCCCCTAAAAAGCAACCACACTACGGGAGTGACCACGTATAGCAAAGGTCCAAATCCTGCTTCAATTCTGGACACCGAATGGAAATCCACATCAACAGGCCTGCGCTAGCTGGATTACGACCAAATCAGCGGTAATCTGGCCCACACACGTAACAAACATTGTACAAATTATTTACATAACGATGACGCATTGCACTATGGCTTATACCTATACAACACAGTTTCTAGTACGCACATTAACGCTTGCATTTAAACCATCGATATTGCGGGTGCAGCTGACAAGCACCATGAAGATCGATATTTACATAGAGGCATAAAAGTGCACCTTTACAGGAAAATAAAATATCCATATGATGCTAATTAACTGTAGTAGACCCATAATAATTGGTGCTATGTATGCGTACGTTCTACAAGCAATTATTTTAAGTAAGCGTTGTTTCACAGTGTTGGTGACATGTGTACATAATTATATGAAAGCATAGACTATCTAGATTTAGGTATTACTGTAGGCTGGTATGCACCTTTTGTTGCCCACATTTAGTTATTGCTGCAAGCAAGCAGATATTGACTGGTTTTCGGTGGACGTGGGCGTCTGAAACAGTGCGTTATTAACTAAGACATGACATAGAGAATGGACACGTTGTTGCTGTGGGAGGTAATACAAGCACATGTCTAGGTAATGGGGTTTATTCTCAAGATTTGGTATTTATTGCCGTGTTAATCCATGTTTTTATGGTCTAATATTATAAAAATGTACATATAAGTGTGTTCGTGTACACACACACACACACACACACACACACACACACACACACACACACACACACACACACACACACACACACACACACACACACACACACACACACACACACACACACACACACACACGCGCGCAAACACAAACGCACACACACATACCGCACCACTTCACACCACTCCACACTACTCTGTACGACAAACACGCACGTACGCACGCACACACATAGGCACACACGTCCTCACGCATGCACATTTTGAAGACTAAACCACTTAGAATCTGGTTTTCGATAATTTTTAGACTCCTAACAGACATGTCGAACAAAACCGGCATGGGACCATATTATTATGTTTGGAAATGGTTTGAGCATCCGTGAACAGTGGAAACCTGTTCATCCGGGCCTTTTGGTCTTCAGTCTTCGTGTCCGTATTGACGAGTCTTCCACGAAAACAGTACAGTGGAACCTCACTACAAAGGTCACCTTTGGAAAAAGTTACCTGAATAGCTAGGTGACTTTATTACCGGAACTAATATATATTTTATTGTATGTGGAAATAATTTGGGAATGTCCAAGGGTAACCTTAATTACGAGGTGCCTGTATTACAGAGGCGGCTATAAATGTGAGGTTCCACTGTACATGTACATAACCATTAACTGGGTGTATTAGCGTTTGGGAATTCCGTTCCAGCGAAACGATGTCCGAAAGCCAAGGTTTCCGGATTATTGTTATCCGGAATAACAAGGTTCCAATGTGTCTGTTTTCAATAATAATTTCTTTACGTAAATGCAAAACGATATCTGGTTTACTCGTATTCTGGTCCTCTATGATAAATAGAAACGCTTTAACTTTTAGCTTTATATGAATGGTTTTCCTAGAACAAAATTAATCAAGCATCTTTATGAAGTTAGTACGTTAATCGTATCATGTTTTTGTTACATAGGGTGCATTCTCACTATTCGTAGGTTTGGATAGTGTAAGTCCATGCAGGTTACACAGTTACTGGAATTATCTGGAATATTTTACATCCGTTGGGATAGACACCAGTGGGGAGCCCTACGGTGTACGGTGTCTCTTCCGAAAGACAAAGTGGGGTGAACAAATATGTCCAAGGGTTACGTTTCAAACCTGCTGCAGGTACGTTTTGTCCTATCGATTGACAACCCGGGGCTATGCGAACCGTTCAGTTATGCAGTGTACACAACGTCAGATACATAATTATATGCACATATATTATGGGGAAATAAATAGGCCCTAATTTTTATACTTTATTATATCTCCCGGACGATTCTGACTAATTATGGAATTCAGTAGGCAGCGCCACGCAGAGTCGACATTTACGTATTGACGTAATTATTAGGTAGGATTCTGGTGGTCCAACTCAGAAACATTTGAACAATTTACTGTGAAGCGCACAATTTGGCACAAATTCAAAGTTTGTTATTATGATACACAGCATCTTTTTCAGAATCGATTACATAACATGTGAAAGGCAAATGAATCAGAAGCTCGAGAGTTTGGTCATGCTCAACCCAAAATCGTTACACCAAAGTGGGCTCGATCAATGCAATAATAAATTATGAATACACTGTTATTTGTAGACAAAATTGAATTCCGAACCGACAAAACTCGAACCAGCAATGTTTCCCCTGGGGAAATGGTGTGCTAGGTGACGGCGAGGACACAGCGGGCGCCGAGGACAGGACGCGCACCCAGGGGTCCAGCACGAGTTGGGCAAGCCGCCTCGTTACACCCAAAGTGGATCGGAACATTAATGTTTAATTGTGATTCCATCGCGATGTTACCAACACTTTTGTTCGAGAGAAATAAATGGTCCACTTCAGTCATTGGCCCTATTGAGGTCTAGTAGTATAAACTATGGCGACGTAAATGACAAACAAGCACAGACCGTCGTAATTGATAAGAAAAACAGGGTGCCCGACTGAGAAAAAGAGGATGCCTCTATAAAAAAAACGATGGGGTACCCCGGCACCAACAGCACCCCCAGGAACGTTATTGCACATAAGACAGGTACCCAGAATGAAAGCGAAGTAGCGGGAATGAGATGTTAGGCCAATTAGGTCCAATAGTAGAACGCATGCACGCTAACATGTAATGGGTACCGAGATCGATACTCGAAATGCACCAAACTGTTTGCATTATTGATGACAAACAATTGTTTAGTGAAGCGGAACTCTTTTGCCTCACCGTGACGGGCGAACGCACTCAACAAACTCCAGCCTTTGCGCCTGCATATACGAAATAAGACCAGTTTTATTGGCACAAGGTCGTGGGGCTATGTGCTTACGTGCGTGCGTGTGTGTGCGTCTGTGTATGCACACACAGGATCCGACTATCTGATACAAGTCATCCCGCTCGGTGATTGGCACTAAGTCGACATAAGCAAACTAATTTAGAAAAAATATCAAATTTTGATAATGAATAACATATCATTGTCCGTTTTTTGAACGAAACGGAACAAGGCTTTATCAAATAAATTGCATTCCATACCATGATAGCCTATTATTGACAATGGCCAATACTGGCCGAATAGTGGAAACAAGAGTTAATTATTTCGCTGAACATATTTATTTACGTTTCAAGAGTGTTTGACACTAACAAGTTCAATGTGTACACATAATGACCTAGTTTTTTGTGTACTCACATTAGTTTATCTGTTGAACTGCCGTCAACTGTGCATTTAGTAGACCTTACACAGTAGACCTTAGTACAATAATTATTTACAAAGTACAATGTGTGGTTTGACTTAACAAGCAAGTAAACTACGTGACAATTACACCAAGGAATCATTTTATGATTACCTCAACAGGTCACGTGGTTTTTTTCTGCGTATTAATTTTAATATTGTTTTGGGCATTGCCGAAACGTCTGCCACCGACGACACCATTGTTATGCCATTGTATTGTCGCCGCTTTTTCTGTTTTGGTTGACTGGTTGACTGGTGCCTGCTGAACAATAATCCAGTTGTGGACTGTTTAATTCCATGACTGCTTTTTGTACTAGATCCTAATGACAATAATTGCATGACTCGTACTGTCTTGTGAGCAAATGCCCTGCAATACAGCCATTAGACACAGAGTAAGCCTAGTGCGGGGCAATACGCTCACCTTTAGCGATCGCCAGATACGATTTGGCATATTTATTTTCAACAAAGGCAGAAATACTTAACATAATACTACATTTCGCGCCCATTATTCTATATTATAATGGTACGCTACTTAAAATCAACATTTGTGTTAGATTGTTTACATGTATTGAAACGCTAAGCCTACTACTACTACTAATAATAAAGTCTTATATACCGCTGTATCCACTCCTTAGCTCTGTTCAAAGCGCTTTATAAAACAGTTCACAATTATATGTCACTCATTTAGGTAATAAAGGCGATTTTTAAAAGGTGTGCCTTCAGCGCCGTCCTAAACGACGCAATATTGTCACACTGTCTGACTGACTGTTGCAGATTGTTCCAAAGTACAGGGGCCCCTTTAGAGAACGCACGGTCTCCGGTCTTCGAAAGACATGAGACGTGTGGTTGGTACTGTCAGCAGACCAGCAGAATTTGATCGGAGGGAGCGTGTGGGCTGATATTCAAGAAGAAGGTCGGAAATGTATTGCGGTGCAAGTCCGTGGAGTGCCTTGAAGGTGATCAGGAGAATTTTAAACGTAATTCTTTCTTGGATGGGAAGCCAATTAATGGAGATATTTCAGGACTGGTTTTACGTGCTCGTGTTTCCTTGTTCGTGTGATTAGACGAGCAGTCGTGTTTTGAATGCACTGCTGTCTACGTAGCTGACACTTGTTAATTCCGAACAGCTGCGAATTACAACCATCCAGCATGGACACGTTCGAGATGGCTTATCCAATCTTAATAGCTTGTTTTCTGTTTTCGAGATACGAGGTAAACCAGTTTAGTGCTGTGCCCGAAAGGGTTATCCTCTTAGACAGACGTGACACAAGCACCTGGTAGTCAATCGTGTCAAAGGCAGCAGACAAGTCAAGGAGGACTAGACACGAGACACACCGATTATCCGCATATAAGAGAAAATCGTCCTGGATTCTCAGCAGTGCAGCCTCTGTACTGTGGCCCTTTCTGCATGCTGACTGTGGACAGGAAACTCATATTAGGTATCGGTCAGTAACTTGTAAGACATTCGGTATCCAAGGAAGGCTTCTTAAGAAGTGGAGTCACAGGTACCGCTTTCACATCACCTGTGGCCAGCGATATGTTCACAATCTTGGGACAAGTGAGTCAAGGAAATTCTTCAGCATCCATGTCGGCAAAGGATCGAGAGCGCAGGATCGAAGAGCAGATGATGTAATTATGTTTCTGACCTCATCCTCAGAGACTGTCCAACGGATGACTTCCAACGTGTTCATAAGTAGTGGTCTGGGCATCACGGGTGATAGTATAACCGAGGGTTTTGGGACGTGTTTGGTGTTGTACATTTTTCACTCGCCTATTTTCTAAGAAGCCTATGCAATCCTAAGTGATTAATAGTTGTACCAATTACGTAGTTATGTAATTATTTTCGTATCAAGATCACTCGATCATCCAGGAGTTGTTTTGCCCGTCGCCGCCTTCCTCTTTAAGATCTCACATAAACATTCGCTCTAACGATGCCTAACTGTCGATAAACACCATTTCGGAAGACAACAAGAGCTTGGCACCGAAGTCAATGAACATTATATTGCATGGCACGTGTGTTGTATATTTGCAAACTTTGACACATTACACTTTGAATTTAAATTTTGCAATTTATCAGAATTTTAATACGATTAAAGTACGTTTTTCAACGACGCATATTATTACTTAGCGTAACGTAACATTCGTTTTAACACAATGACAGGGCTATGGACTTAGTAGCCCTACTAAAATATTATGCTAATCGAACGACGGCATGTATAATATGAATATTGGGCGTGCGCATTGAAGCGAGTGAAAAACTAACAAGCCGCGTGCCGGGGTGCTTTGTTCGCGGCCCACTGATTACTCGGGGCCGTCATTATTGTTAGCCGTTTCGTATAAATAAGCAAGCAGCGCCAATCTAAGCAGTGCGCTGCGCTGGATAACCATGAGCAAAGTTGTTTTTCCTGAAGACGGAGGGGGCTGGAGACTAACTTTCGTCAGACTTGCCATCGTTGTCGTCTTCGTCATTCTGGGAGCTGTCACTCCAAGCACAGGTAACGAAAACATATAGTTTACTATTAAATTGTAGTTGCTTGTATGTCATTCCGCATATATATAATATGTATAGGAAGATGTCAAACGGACGTGTTTACCCAGAACCGGCTTTTATGGATAATTATACGTCGAACGGTACATATACTATAAGGATACCATCCGTTGTTTTTTTACGTTAGCCATGGAAGGTAGCGAAAATATAGGTCCCGCTCGATGTGTAGGACGCTTCAGTTAGGGCCTACTAGACCGACCCTACGTTAATTATATATGAGAGAAATTAGGTGGATGTTGTTGGAATTATAAATGAACAAGGTTAGTAGCGAGGTACTCTACGGGTTCGAATCCTCTTGTGGCCTTTCAATGTCTGGGTTAACTTGTCTGTTCTCTCACCCTTATAAAATTGCATTCTGAAATCGTCCATATTTTAAATACAAAGTTCCAGTGACTCAACATGCCATATGCAATGTATACATATCACTCTCCCAATTCCACACGAACTGTTTTCACATAATTTGCAATTTTGAGATAACACGGCGCAAAAGATGAAATATTGTAATTATACGTTTATTATTATAATGTTTCTAATAACACGTCAAATGTCAGTGAAATATATCGGTATATGGGAACAAATATGATCAAATAAGTAAATATTGTTCATGTTGTATATACACTTTCTTTAAAATAAAACGTTTAAAATAGTGGTTTAACTCAGAATGCAACTTTAAATGAGTACCTACTTTCGCACATTAATAGTAGCGAGGCTGAATTCTTACCGAGAATTCAAGTTGGTGTTGGTCTACCAGTGGATGAAGTGTAAAACAAGTTGATTAGTTCTAAGCATTCGATAGCACGTATATATGGGTATATATCGGAATATGTGTCCACTCTTCTGGCTAGGGAATGAAGAATGACACAAAAGCAACTGTTTAGTCCACTTAATTAACTGAAGGTTTTAAAAATATTACTAAAATATAATACATAAAGATGATGACCGGACGCGATGAACAGTAGCATGATCCACGTATCTGCCAATTCAGTCTCTTGCTTCACTACAGCTCATGATTCATTTACAATGTGACTAGGGCATATCGAACTTGGGCGAGTCAGGGCAATCAGTCGTGGCAATCAATCAGAGCAATCATTGTAGCATTAATAACTGGAGCAGAAACAACAACGTAAATATATATATATATATAAGTATATAAGTAAGTAATTTATTTTCAACAACATTTAAGAATTATATATCTCGTTTAAAAAAAAATACAACATTTTCAACACTCGTACAAGAAAGCATACGTGTTGGTGGAAAGGGGGCGAACAGAAGTGCAAATACACCAACCAATATAGTTACGTGTTGTACAAATACAATATATTACCAAAAAAATCAATTAATAATATTCCAAAGAATAATGCAATATGCAGTGCCTACACAATGTAATGTCTTGCTATAATTATTTTGATGTTTTTTTCTTAGTTCTAGTATATAGATAGAAGATGGAACTGATAGCTAGAATATGTGACTGACATTAACGTCGCCACTAATTGATATAGCCGCAAGTTAATTCGAACACGCGCACTTGCCGATAGAAGGTCATCATAATTGAGTAAGTGTTTGTGGTTGTGTCGTGTATTGGATACGACATTTACAGAGAACTATTGACGTAGTCAAATAGAACAAACATTTTATTACCGGAAGTCCGGAACAACTCTCTAACCAGGAACAGGAACACGTGATATGTCATATATAACATTCCTCCCTCTTTAGGATACAAACTTGTATTAGAGTTCACTGTTCTATGAATGAAATAAACTAAATTAGAAAACAGTCCAGAGTGTTCTACAGCTCGTAGAAAATGTGCAAATAAAAACGTACACTGATAACTACACTAACTTTGTAGTTATAGTTCACAAGTTTAACTTTATAGGTGCTTTCACTACTCTGGTAGATCTTCTCACGGGACTTGCCACCAATCTTGGTGTCGCAGATTCCGTCACAGTGACGTTGGGAAAGTTCGATTCCGAACCTTCTGTAGACACTGAATGTCGAGTACTCGCGATCGCCTCCGCGTCGATAGCTGGCGACGGAGGTAGTACTTCTGGCAGTTGAACAGCCGATTGTTGCTGCTGTTGTTGTTGTTCTGCATCAACCGTCTCCGTTTCATCGGGTCGTCTCTCTCTGAGATGGTCTTGGTGGCGTTTCCAAAGGCGGCCGTCACTCAAACGTACGGTGAACGTGAGTGGGCCCAGCTGGTTCTCGATGACTGTCGAAACCCACTTAGGTTTTCCTTGGAAATTCATGGCCCAGACGCAGTCTCCGGCTCGGAACGTACGTGCAGCCGCATGAGCGTCCTGACGTTGCTTGTCGTATGCCTGTTTTTGCAGAACGCGATCTTGAACTGATGGTCGTATGAGATCCAGGCGTGTTCGAGGTGAAGTCTTGAGTACGAATTCTGCAGGTGTTCGACCCGTGGTACCCTGTGGCGTGATCCGGTACCTCGCTAGCAGAGTGTATAATCTGTCTTCCAGATTACCTTTGGTTTTCTTCAGACCAGCCTTGATTGTCTGCACTGCTCTCTCAGCCAAACCATTGCTTGATGGGTGGTACGGTGAACATCTGATGTGTCTGATGTCATTTGCTCTGCAGAATTGTCCAAACTCCTCGCTTGTGAAACAACTTCCATTGTCCGAGACGATCGTGTTAGGCAGTCCAATATATGCGAATGTTTGCCTAAGTTTGGTGAGAGTTATGCTCGTGGTTGCTGTAGATACCACATGAGCATCGATTAATTTGCTATGTGCGACAACAATGATCAACAGCATGCGACCTTCAAACGGTCCAGCATAGTCAATATGGATTCGGTGCCAAGCGCGACCTGGCCACTCACACGAGTGTAGTGGTGCTACAGGCGGTTGTTTGCCGTGCAGCTGACACACATTGCAGTCTTTCACGTATCTTTCGATCTCCATGTCCAATCCAGGCCACCACATGTAACTTCGGGCGAGCGCTTTCATCTTGACGATGCCACGGTGTGTGTTATGCAACTCATCCAGCAGCGCATCGCGTCCCTTGGGCGGCACGATCACTCTGGCTCCCCAGAACAACACTCCTTGTTGTACGCTCAATTCGTCTTTTCGTTGACAGTATGCATCGAGCTCTCGTGGTGCTTGGTTAGACCAACCGTGTTCCACAAAATGACGTACTTGTGAAAGAACGTGGTCAAGAGCCGTCCATTTTTCGATCTGGTCCGATGTGACCGGGCTCTCGTCCATGGTTGACAATGCCAGGACTACTTCTTGTGGAACCGGTACTTTCTCTGGTGTGTTAGGCAGAGGTAATCGACTAAGGCAGTCAGCGTGGCTGATGCTGGTCCCCGGCCTGTACACAAATTTGTACTGGTAGTTGCTCATTGTCAGCGCCCAACGTTGTATTCGTGCGCTGGACATTGGCCATATGAGTCGATCTTGTTTCAACAGTCCCAACAATGGCTTATGATCCGATTGCAGTACGAACTCGCGACCATAGAGGTACTTGTGGAACTTCGTAATTCCGAACACAAGAGATAACGCCTCCTTTTCTAGTTGTGCATATTTCTTCTCAGCAGAAGATAGAGTGCGTGACGCGAACGCAACTGGCTTTTCGCTGCCGTCGGGTAGGCGATGAGACAACACGCTCCCGATGCCGTAGGGAGAAGCGTCACTACTCACAACGATGGGTAAACGGGGGTTGTAGTGCACAAGCACCGTAGAAGAAGACACTAATGCCTTTGATCGTTCAAATACATATTGGTGAATCGCACTCCATTTCCACTTCGCGTCCAATCGAGTCAACTCATGCAGCGGTGCCAAGAGGTTGCTGATGTTCGGCAGAAAGTTGTGATAATAGTGGATCAGACCAAGGTAGCTGCGCAACTCCTGCACGTTTTGCGGGGCACGCGCACTCTGTATGGCGAGCACCTTGTCGTTCGTCGGGTGGATGCCCTCCCTGTCGATGATATGGCCCAAGTACTTGCAAGACGTCTGTCGAAACGTGCACTTCTCCTTCTGCAACCGTATTCCAGTATCGAGCAGTCGCGTGAGCACCATTTGCAGGTTGCTGTCGTGCTCCTCTGGTGTCCTTCCAGAAACAAGGATGTCGTCCAGATATACCACGGTCATAGGAATGTTCTGCAGCAGTTGCTCCATGATGCGTTGGAAAATTCCAGGAGCAGAAGATACGCCAAACGGAAGGCGTTCGTACTCGAACAGACCTTTGGAGGTGTTGATTGTGGTTAGCTTGCGCGACTCCTGATCGAGGACAACTTGTTGATAAGCGTTGCTTAGATCGAGCGTTGTGTACAGTTGTCCACCAGCTACTTTGTCGAACAGATCATCGATGTTGGGAATGGGATATTTGTCGACCTTCACTGCCTTGTTTATCGTGACCCTGTAGTCTCCGCAAATCCGGATGTCTCCTGAAGACTTGAGTACTGGTACAATAGGAGCAGCCCATTCTGAGAACTCAACGGGATGAATGACGCCCTCAGCCTGTAGGCGTTCTAGTTCATCTTCTACCTTTGCACGAAGAGCGAGCGGCACTGGACGTGGTTTGCAGTACCGTGGCTGTACAGACTCATCAATGTACAACTTGGCAGTAACTCCTTTGAGCTTGCCTAGTCCTGCCGTGAAGACAGCTTGGTAATGCTCAAGAAACGAATCTTGGTCCATGTTATGCAGTTCAGCCCAATTAAGACGTAGCACCGACAGCCAATCACGTCCGAGCAGATTCGGACCAGCCCCTGGGACGATCAGCGCACTCAGCGTATGATGTTGGCGATTGTGATGTACATTCAATAGCACCTGCCCCAGTGGTTGAATTGTGTCGCCTGAATACGTGCGCAGACTTGGCACGTCACGTGTGCTGAGTGTCAGCTGTGGATTAGCCTCTTTGATTCTAACCCAGTCTCTGTCTGCTATCAACGAAACTGAAGCCCCAGTATCAATTTCTATCTTGACTCGTGTACTCTGAATGTCAATTGTACACATGTATGGTGCGACAGTGTTCGTGCGCGTGGCGTTGCAGTTGTACAGATTTAATGTGTATGTGTCGTTGCATAAACCTGCATTGTCTGATTGTTGTGGAACGTCCTTTACCAAATTAGTGTTTGCCAAGACAGCTCTACACACTCTAGCGAAGTGATTAGGTTTTTCGCATTTGTAACATGTTTTGCCCCAAGCTGGACATTCCGTTCTATTGTGCGGAGATTTTCCACAGCCTGGACAAGATTGTGCATTGCCATATTTTGTGGCACCACACGACGGGGTTTTCGTTGATTGTCAGTTTTCGGTGGCGCACCCTGGCGACCAACAGAACGACTATTCCAGTTTGTATTCCAGTTTTGCTTCCTCGAACGCGGGTGGTGATGACGATCACTGGAAACTGCGTTGACGTTCGTCGTTGACGCGGCGTTGGTCCCCATGACCGATGATTGATGCATTGTGGACTCAAGCGTACGACCGTACGTCAGCAAACGATCGAGACTGATCGTTGCCTCACTCAGTCCCTTTTCGCGAATCTTAGGCATCGTGCACTTCTGAATAATTTGCGATTTTATTTCACGCGATTTGTCTTGAAAATTGCAATTTTTAGACAGCAGTTGAAGTCGAGCGTGAAATTGGTCCAGTGTCTCACCAGTGTGCTGTTGTGACTGGCGAAAGACGAACACTTCATATTCTTCGTTTCGTTTCGGTGTGAAGTAGGCCGTAAGCTTGTCTTTCGTTTCAGCGTAATTGTCACTGTCGACGACACCAACAGACTCACTCAGCTCGAATACAGCTTCACCAGCGTAGTGTAACAACATCGCCTTCTTCCGCCTGTCGTCGTCTATATCTCGCGCGACGACGAAATTGTCGAAACGGCGAATCCACCGCTCCCATCGCGCACTTGCGCTGTCAGCGGGCGTTATGGCGAACGGCTCGAAACCCGTGTTTTCCATTTTTCACAATGACGTAGTCAGCGAAAGTTCTACTTGCGTGCGACGGTCTAGGTGCTAGAGCTCGTCTTGTTGTGGTTACTCATCCCATCGTTCGTCGCCAATATGTCGTGTATTGGGTACGACATTTACAGAGAACTATTGACGTAGTCAAATAGAACAAACATTTTAATACCGGAAGTCCGGAACAACTCTCTAACCAGGAACAGGAACACGTGATATGTCATATATAACAGGTTGATAAAAAGCCGATAATGAGGTAGTGTGGATTACACGTGTATATACTCTGTGACTCGATGACTGTGCGCCTTGTATTGTTAACTTGGCGGTCATAGTTCACACACTAGCAGCATTAAATACTGTTAGTTAATCGCTAGTGTCATTGCCTTTAATAATTCTTGGCTGAATGTCATAGATACCATGATATGTGTAAAGCATCCGCTTAAAAGGAACCACTTTGAAATTCTTCTCTTTTCACCCTTACACTGCTTTATATGGGCTACCCACGGATATAACAAACGTCAGATATATGGAACAGTTTAGTTTGATCAAGTCCCAAAATTACTGTGCGCTGCCCTACAATTTGGGTCCATGCCCTGCATGAAATAAGTCGTTAGAATCCACGACTCGCAAAGGCAGATATGTTGGGAGTATTAGGGACTGCATGAGCGCTCACTGCCCCCTTCCGACGAGTATGACACGTGTTCACAAAAACAGATTTCAGTTATGACTAGTAGGAGTCCTTCTGTCTGTCAAGACAATTGTTTGCACTGTGGTTGCCAACTCGTAGTTGTGCATCGCCATGTCATGTCTGTCGTGACAGAGTGGGGCTTCCAAGTCGCACTAGTCATGCAGTTAATAGAACGTGGCCGAATGTTGGAAACAACTGCCTGCATGGTCTGTTTCTGCTGCTCTTGCCGGTTCGTCGACATGCATTGCTTGGCAGTGGCTTGTGTTGCCAGCATTGGGCCAATGTTTAACAAGATTGCCATCCAGAAAATTACTCTGGATGGCAGGTGGACAAGGAAGCCTTTTGGCTTATCGAGAGTCCAATACTTTTTATCTACATGTATCCCGCCTTTTTAAGGTGTGTGTCGATTTTATTTTTAAACATATTCACGCTACTAGCACCAACACAATCAGGAGATAATCTGTTCCATTCATTTACAGTCCTTTGTGAGAATGAGAACTTTCTTATATCTAATCTACACTGCTCCTTTACTAATGTAGCTTCATGTCCTCTGGTCCTTCTATTTTTCTTAACTGAGAAAAAAATGTTTCTATCAATATTTTCATAACCATTCAATATTTTAAACACTTCTATGTGATCTCCTCTCAATCTCCTGGTCTCTAATGTTGTTAAACCACATTCTTTTAGGCGTATTTCATAACTAAGATCCCTCAGTTTTGGTATCATTTTAGTCGCTCTCCTCTGTACTCTTTCTAGCATATTTATGTCCTTCTTGCGGTATGGCCTCCACGCTTGTATACAATATTCTAAATGAGGCCTAACTATTGTTTTGTACAGCGGTATTATTAGTTCTTTTTCTTTATACGCTATATTTCGCCTAATCAATCCAAGGATTTGATTTCCCTTTGAAGCTGCAATTCCACACTGCTCTGAAACCTTCATGTCAGCACTAATTGTCAGCCCTAAGTCTTTTTCTTTTACAGTAGTACTTAGTACAGTTCCCCCCATTGTATATTCTACATATTCGTTCCCATGTCCTGTGTGAAGGCATTTACATTTCCCAAAATTGAACACCATTTGCCACTTTTCAGACCATTTGATCAACCTGTCAAGATCATCTTGTAAATGCTGTCTATCTCCATCACTTTTAATCCTTCTAAACACTTTTGTATCATCCGCAAATTTTAACACCTTGCTTGTTATATCATCGTCCAAATCGTTGATATATATTAAGAATAATATAGGTCCTAGTACTGATCCCTGTGGTACCCCACTCAATACCGATTTCCAGTTTGAAGCCTCCCATCAACTACTACACGTTGTCTTCTGTCATTCAGCCATTTTTCTATCCAGTTTATTATACCATTTCCTATGCCATGGGCCTTTAGCTTAAGGAGTAATCTTTGATGTGGTACTTTGTCGAAAGCTTTTTGAAAATCCAAATAGATGATATCTACTGGTGATCCCTCATCTACCCACCTAGTGATGTCTTCCAAAAAACATAACATATTTGTTAAGCATGACCTCGCTTTTAAAAACCCATGTTGAGATGGGTTTATCAAGTTATGTTTAACAAGAAAATCAACCATGTGATCTTTAATTAGTCTTTCTAATAATTTGCAAATCACTGATGTTAAACTCACTGGTCTATAGTTCTCTGACTTGTTTCTCGAACCTTTTTAAATAACGGTATAATGTTTGCCTCTTTCCATTCTAAAGGAACCACTCCCTCTTCTAATGACAAATTGAAAACTGTTGCAAGCGGTACGCTAATTTGTTCTACAATTTCCAATAGTAGTTTGGGCGGAATCCCGTCCACTCCAGGTGATTTATTATCCTTCATAGCCCTTATTTTCTTAGCTACCATTTCCGAGGTTACAACTAACTGTCCTAAATAGTCTGAATCTGCCCCCTTGAACTTAGCCTCTGGTACTGGCAGTGAACTAATATCTTCCCTGGTAAACACTGAACTAAAATACTCATTCAGGTCTTCTGCCATTAAGAATCCCTCTGATATTGTATTTCCAGCACTATCTTCTAGAGGACCGACCTTATCCTGAACTTTCTGTTTGCTTCGAATATACGCATACAAACTCTTACTGTCATGTTTTATATTACTAGCTAATTTTTTTTCATAGCTTCTCTTTGAATTTCTAATTTCAGCTGTAGCTTGATTAAGTGCTTCTTTATAAATGTTATAGTCTTCATCATTTCCAGTACATCTATATGACTTCCACATCATTTGTTTATACTTAATTTTTCTAATGGCTTCTTTCGATAAGTGTTTCTTTTTAGACCGTTTCCCTTGTTTTTTGAAAGGTACAAATTTATCGACTATGCACTTAATTTCACTATTTAAGATATTCCAGCATTCGGTTGCTGTCTTATTCTTCAGTGTGTTATTCCAGTCTATCTTTGCTAAATATTTCCTCATGTCCTTATACCTTCCTTTGTGGAAATTTCTCCTATACTGCTTTTTACTATTCCTTTCTGATTTTACTTTGATGGTAAAATGTATCTGGTTGTGATCACTACTCCCCAGTGGCTCACATATCTTGACATTGTCAACTAATTCTTTCTGTGAGGACAAAACTAAGTCCAACACATTCTCTCCCCTGGTTGGTTCTAGCACATGTTGAGAAAGGAAACTATCTTGTACTAAAACTAAAAACTTGTGGTCCTCACTCCCCATACTCTGTAGAGATTTCCATTGTATATGCCCATGGTTAAAGTCCCCCATAATAATACAGTTCCGTTTGCTTACTTCCCTTATAGCGTTTTGTATTTTTTCATTCTCTTCTATGCTTATGTTTGGACTTCGATAAACTAACCCAACTGTTAACGTTGAGTTTCCTGTAACTATGTTACACCAAACCGCTTCTTCGCAATCTGCTTCTCTTTCTAATTTTATTTCATAAGCCTGGATAGATTCTTTAATATATAAAATAACTCCACCTCCCTTTCTTCCTATTCTATCTTTCCTAAACATTACATATCCTGTTAGTCCCAATTCGGCATCTGATATATCAGTGGTGGCCCACGATTCGGTTATACCTATTATGTGAGGGTCAATATACCGATATGTTGGTTGTATGTCGGCTGCCCTTGCTTGGCAAAATCCAGTGGCACATCTAGGATTTCATAAAGGGGAGGCCAGTATTAGTCACCACATAGTTTTCATTGCTAAAATGTGGTGGCGCAATGTTTAGAAACCATTTCCAAATAACGCATTGTCCAATCCCCCCCAAATACGCCAATGCGGTCGGGATAGAACGGCAGTAGCGGACACAGCGATCGTTGTTTGAGCTTACGGGACTATAGGTGGACAAACACCCCAAGCAAACGGTGGGGACTCAAAGTGCACGAGAAGTCTCCAAGCCTGTAGACCTGAAAGTTAATAGAGTTCTGACGCACCCCTCCCCTCCCCCCACATACATATGAGGCAAGAGTTCCGCTTGAGGGAAACGTCGTCATGAAATGTAGAAAAAACAATCCGAAATCCCAGAATGAAAGTTGAACAAACCTTACATTTGATTAAGAAAAGTATTTATTTTGTTATAATGTCTCTAATACTTTTATTATTTGTTTGCGCCGCGCTCCTACATAACAGTTCTCAATTTGATGAGGACACCATTGTATTTGGAAGAAGAAAAAACACTCTTCACTAATAACAATCCTCGCTAACGTCTTCTGCCGTGTGTTACCAACACATATTACAATTTCCCAGAGACAGGTTGAAGGTTTGCCTAGATGGATGGATGGATGGATGGATGGATGGATAGGTGGATGGACGGATGGATGGATTATGGGATGCGCCTGTATGTGGCTGCACCATAACAAGCTCTGGAATATTTCAATTTTTATCAAGTTTTTATCCAGGACACAGCGACTAAGTTTATATAGTTGGTTTTATGAAAGTTTAATGATGATGCTGGACTATGCTGTTTTAGCAAGCGTTTTATAATGTTGTTGTATTTTAGTAACTTTTGCACTGTGTGCACCTGTCCATGCAGTTGAACTGCACCTGTGTTGCGACTGCTGGTGAAGTGACGTTGACAACAAGAACATTGAACAACCATTTATACAGCATGATCACATACAATAGGACTGGATTACTGCTGATTAAATGTACCTTCGTGACCCGACTTTACCCAGCACTGGACAATTGTGTTGCACCGCATGAACGCTTGAATCATCGTCGTCGAACTCGAAGGGGCTGTCCCAGCGGGCAAAATGACGTGGGAAAAACCTTGTTTCAACGTCACGTCAGACGTTGTAGCGATGTTGGAAACTAGTTGTATATGAAAGTTGAATCTACGACATGTTTTGACGTCGTTTCGACGTCAGATTTTCACGTTGGCCCAATGTCAGGTTTCAGCGTTGCATAAACGTCATGTTTCGACGTTGAATCGTCGTCGTGTTTAAACGTCATAGCGATGTCGAAAACTTGTTGAATTTGAAAGTTTGATCGACGTCATGTTTTTATGTTGTTTCGACGTCATGTTTCGACGTTGTAGCGATGTAGAAAACGGGTTGGATTTGATAGTTTGTCCAACGTCGGTTGCCCACGTCGTTTCGACATCTGGATTCAACGTCGTAGCGATGTTGAAAACTTGTTGATTTTGAATTTGAAAGTTGGATCGACGTCATGTTTATACGTTGTTTCAACGTCATATTTCGACGTTGTAGTGGTGTAGAAAACGGGTTTGATTTGATAGTTGATCCAAAGTCAGTTTTCCACGTCGTTTCGACATCTGATTTCAACGTCGTAGCGATGTTGAAAACGGGTTGGATTCACAAGTAGGACAACGGCATATGCTATTGTCCATGTCGTTTTAATTTCATCGCTATTTTGAAACTACAGTTATAGTCGAAAGTAGGATGTCGTATGCGCACTTTTTTCGACGTCAATTTTCAAAGTTGTTGCTATGTTGAACACGACGTGGGTTTTATTAACGTCATATTTAGAACATGTATACATATATTTATACACATACACATACACATACACACACACACACACACACAGTATATATATATATATATATATTCTATTAAGCGTAAAGTACGCTTAACAAATAAATGAGACATGGAAATATGTCAAATGTTGTGTTCCAATAAACGTACAGGGGTGTGCACCCATTTTCTTTGGTTCCTGGGTACAGCAAACTCTCAGTAAACATGACTGTCAAGCGATTTATGCATCTCACGTACGAGCAACTTCTATGCTGGGGTCACATATATGGCAGACAGATAGAACAAATCTGAAGACAGAAAAAGACCTGGGCAGGGCACATCAGCAGGCTACGTATAGCAACCTGCATGGAGACCTTACGAAGAAGGGAAACGATCTAGACGAAGACCGGCGAGACGGTGGAGAGACAAACTAAACGAGTACTGGAAGGGCACCATCTGGCAGAGGATAGCGCAAGAAAGGTTGATCATCTGGAAACGGCATGCTGAGGCCTTCGTCGAAATACGGGACACTACTGCTGCACGATGATGATGATGATGATGGTGATGATGGTGATGGTGGTGGCAGCTAGAATTGTGCTGATACAAAAATACTCAAAATGTGTTTCCAGTACATTCCAGTAGCTTAATTAATTTGTATGTTTACTATCAATTAATTAAGGTACCTCTAATAACAATTACATATATCTCTAAATCACTTTTATTCATGGATAATATGTGGCACTTTCATGCGATCAATGCCGATATTTTGTTATTTTGTTTATTACTGGAAACGGTTGGCCGGGCAGAAAAAGTCAATGTATTAGGCCTAGTAAAATGTATTACCTTTGAATGTGCTTCAAGTTATCTGGAGACCATTAAAACATATTGCATGACATATATATATGTTGGTCAAAGACGAATCTAGACTACATAAATTTTTTAATTGTTATGTCTGACCGGGGTGACACGTCATGATGCCGATATTTGTGTATTGCATGTATACTCCAATGACTTATTATTTAGTGTACATATATATCATGAATATGTTACATTACTAGGGCAGATTATATGCATAGGACTTATAACCGATAGATAAGACATATACGTGATACGTTTGATAAATGTCCCGCATACATGCCTGCCAATAAATTATAAGAGTATCCGACATATGCTGCTTCGCATGAGCAGTGAGGCATGAGCATACAGCTGGAGGTACTTGAACCTGAAATTCTCCGGAACTTATTTCAGAACTCGGAAGTTTGCAGTTATATGGATACCATTCTTCTACGCAACATATATATGCTTGCGCTGACGCTATACATGCTGCGTTAAATTATAATTACCGCGAAGCGTTTCTGTGATGTAGGGCCGTGCGTAAACGACATCCTCGCCACTCTTAGTTTAAACTATGACGAAACGTATTTCGTTGATGACTCAGACGTTGTAAAGACGTCGGGTTAGGTTGTCGACTTAATTTCAACGTTGTATCCACGCCATACCACCCACGTCATTATAACGTCGATGGCAAGACGTTATAACGACGTTGGTTTCGTGACATGCATCGTGTTGGTTGGGCTGTCAACTTGATTGCAACGTTTTGTGGATGTCACATGTCAACGTCCGTATTTCGTTGATGACCAAACGTTGTAATGACGTCGGGTTATGTTGTCGACTTGATGTCAACGTCGTGTCAAGGTCATATTTCAATGTTGTTACAACGTTGACGATCAGACGTTGTAATGACGTTGTATTTATGGTGTTCGACGTCGCAACACGTACATCCAACCACTAATCGACGTCGTAGCAACGTTGTATGCCCACAGGGGTAGGGCTGGCAGGTCCAAGAAAAATTGTATTGCTGTACTGACTAATCCTCGCCCCCCCCCCCCGCCCCCTGAGACGCAAAGCCTGCCTACAAAATCTGATTGCAGTGGACATTCACACATCTCCTCGTGTAACTAGCTGTGCTAAACCTACAATAACTGCATGTCTACTAAATTCCCGCTCTGTGAAACCTAAAGTGGATCAACTTGTTAATTTGGTTGATGACAACGAACTTGATATTCAAGCACTGACAGAAACCTGGCTGAGCCTGTGTGATGCTAGGCGGACAGAGATTAATTTATGCGTTGTTACCAAAGGGCTAAAAACTTGACGACAAACCGCGTAGTGACAGAACTGGAGGAGGTGTTGGTGTCATCTACCGTGCATCTTTCAAAATGAGGCAACTTGCCACAGAGACATACAGATCATTTGAAGTGATGTGTCTTCAGCCGACCATACTGTTTCCGGGTATCTGTTACCTATAGTCCTCCGCCTTCTGCCAGTAATGAGCGCATCGATGTTCATGGATCAATTCTCAGATTTTCTGCAGTGTTTCTGCTTGAGCAATGACAACTTCGTGATTCTCGGAGATTTCAACATACACGTCGATTTATTGGATGATACAAAGACTGTACGCTTTCACAACATCCTATAATCTCGTGGTCTGCATCAACATGTGACGGAAAAGACACATTCCCGTGATAATGACGTGATCCGAAGCAGACATCATTGGTGATATCGTGGTTGAGAATCCGGGTATATCCGACCACTCTGCAGTGGCAATCAAGATACAAGGTTGTAAACACTGTGCTCTTAAGAAACGAGTCACCTACAGATTATACCGCAATGTAAGTGCGTGTGACATGCAGGCAGGAATTTCTCAGGCAGAGCTGTACACTGCCCCAGCTGATGACATGGATGGACTTGTTCGCCAGTATGACTCGGTCTTGCGCGGCTTGTTGGATAAACATGCGCCCGTAAGGCAGAAGACGATCAAGATGACCCGACGTGAAATGGTACAACAAAGAGTCACGCAAGAAGATACAGGCACGTCGGAAATATGAACGTCTATGCCGGAAATGTGGACTAGAAATTCATCGCCAGATGTTCAGGCACCAGTGCACGGTCGCAAATAACTGTCTTCGTCAAGCCAAACATCGATAATATTCCAACAAGGTTGTTGAGGCTGGATCAAACCAAAAGAAACTTTACAGCATTGTGCAAATATTGATACACACTCGGGTGGACCTGCCACTGCCAACGCATGTCTCTACAGAAGCTCTGGCTGAAGTTTTCCGAAATTACTTCCAAGAGAAAACTGCAAGCATTCGCTGTGCACTGGATCGCCGAGCGGGAGCACAACGTGATGCTCAGACCACTAAATATGAACACGATGGAAGTCATCCGTTGGACAGTCTGTCGTCAGCCTCTGAGGATGAGGCCAGAAACATCATTACTTCATCTGCTCCTCGATCCTGCGCTCTCGATCCGGATGCTGAATAATAGCCTTGACGCACTTATCCCTGTCATTACCAGGATTGTGAACATCTCACAGGAGATGTGTCAGCTAACGTGAAATCGGCTCTTGTGACTCCGCTTCTTAAGAAGCCGATTCTGGATACTGAATGTCTTACAAGTTGCCGTCCGATATATATATATATATATATATATATATAATCTCAGTTTCCTGTCCGAAATAATTGAGAAGGTGCTGTCGTCACGTTTGTCACGTCACATGGCTCAGCACAACCTATTTGAAGTAAATCAGTCAGCATACAGAAAGGGCTACAGTGCAGAGACTGCACTTCTGAGAATCCAGAACGATAATCGGTGTGTCTCTTGTCTAGTCCTCCTTGCCTTGTCTGCTGCCTTTGACACAATTGACCACCGGGTGCTTGTGTCACATACTGGCTTGCGGTGTCCCCAAGAGTCAGTCTTGAGACCGTCACAGTTCACCATACACATGGCTGGTGAACTGGGTTGCAAAACCCGACGACATGG
The DNA here is from genome assembly GCA_020002185.1 of Paraescarpia echinospica. Taxonomy (NCBI): domain Eukaryota; kingdom Metazoa; phylum Annelida; class Polychaeta; order Sabellida; family Siboglinidae; genus Paraescarpia; species Paraescarpia echinospica. Next base: position 33,255,631 of record CM034542.1, on the reverse strand, counting down.
TTTGGATTTTCATATGTACGCTGACGATACGCAGCTCTACACACCATTGAAGATCCCCGACACATCTGTTGCCATATCTCAGCTAGAAACATGCATTGCTGACATCAATGGTTGGATGACAGCAAACAAACTTCAATTAAGTGGTGAACAAAACTGAAGTTATGTTTACGGGATCAGAGGCGCTGCGCAGAAAGATTCTTAAAACAACAAAAATCAACGTTGAAGACGCCCTAGTGACCCCCAGTACATGTGGCAGAAATCTTGGGATTATGTTTGATGCTGGACTTACAATGGAATTCGGAATTAACAAGTGTCAGCTACGCAGACTGCAGTGCATTCAGAACACGACTGCTCTTCTAATCACACGAACAAAGAAACACAAGCACATCACACCAGTCCTGAAATATCACCATTGGCTTTCCATCTAAGAAAGAATTACGTTTAAAATTCTCCTGATTACCTTCAAGGCACTCCACGGACTTGCACAGCAATACATTTCCGAGCTTCTTGTTGAATATCAGCCCTCAGGCTCCCTCCGATCAAATTCTGCTGGTCTGCTGACAGTACCAACCACACGCCTCAAATCTTTTGGAGATCCTACGTTCTCCAAAGCGGCCCCTGTACTTTGGAACAATCTGCCACAGTCAGTCAGACAGTTTGTCACTATTGCGTCCTTTAAGACGGCGCTGAAGACAAACCCTTTTAAATCGCTTTCATTACCTAAATGAGTGACATACAATTTTGAACTTTTTTAAAGCGCTTTGAACAAATCTAAGGAGTGGATACAGCGCTATATAAGACTTTTTTTAATTATTATTATTATGGGTGGAGGAGAGGACTGGTGGATGAAGTATTGCCCAGGTCATCCAAGCAAACAATCAAACTATGCTCCAAAAACGTAGTTTGATAAAGATGAGGCGTGTCCTGGGGCAAGCCCTAGCTACCCCTTTTTGTGGACTAATACAACTCTTGTTAACTGGCGATAGGTGGAACGCAAAGCTAAACTAACGCGAAAATTAAATAAATAATTAATGCTAAGCTCAACTGATCTGCTAGATGTTCGTGTAGCTTCTTACAAAATAATGGTCTTCGCGGTTGGCTTGACTGTCCGCTTGTTAACACAACTCTTGTTAGTTGTGTCCTTACTTGTTTCTGCCCTACCTATTGTTCCAGACGGAACGTCAAAGGTAAACTGACGCTATATTGTTAAATAAATAATTAAAGCTAAGCCCAACTAATCTGCTAGATGTTCGTGTAGCTTCTTACAAAATAATGTTCTCCGCGGTTGGCTTGACTGTCCGCTTGTTAACACAACTCTTGTTAGCTATCTCCTTAATTACTTGTTTCTGCCCTACCTATTGTTCCAGACGGAACGTCAAAGGTAAACAGACGCTACTGTTAAAGAAATAATTAATGCTAAACGAAACTTATCTGCTTAATGTTCATATAACTACTTGCAAATGTTCTCCGTGGATGGCTTGACTACGCGCCTCGATGAAGAACTATTAGCTTGACGGTTTGCCATTTCTAGCTCTGCCGTTATCGAGCGCTGTTTATGACGTAATTTTTTCGCAGTCACGTGATTAGACCGGTAGAAAGAAATATTTGTTGTATGTTGCACTACATAACACTATTGCAAGTTATGGGGGATGCTTTTCATTTGACATAAGAACAACAGTACAATATTACATGGTTAGGTGAATTCTTTCACGCTAGGGTAACGGTAATTCCAAGAACATATTTGATTTCACGTCTTCCAGAACGTGTATTACATCATACGAATGTTTGTTTACTATTTTTCCAAAGTGCTTTTCTCAGTCGGGGATCAATCAATCAATACCTTTATTTCACACTGAACTTTGCGGTCGATATGTACATTCAAAGAAAGACCTACACCACAGACAATACAATACATTTTGTTAATTATGAGGCCACATGGTACACATTAGAACTTAACAGCTATACAACTTACATATAGTTAAATGCTTATGTTCGAGGGTTTTTTGTCCGGAGGGGCTTTTGTCAGCGCACCGGATAATGTATATGTGTAAAGGTTCATTCATATAATGATAATTTTACACAATATAATGTTTCACAATTACTGTATTTTATACACTTTGAAGGCGGTTTTCTGAAAAACAAACAAATTGTTTACATTCAATGTTGCCTTTTTAGCAGATTTGTGCTTGTTTTGATGGCATGCCAACATTGCATTAATAAAGTAGCATACGAGCCATACCAACGTTGGCCTGACGATGTCTGAACATTGGTTCAATATTCATTTTATTGATATACCTATGTTGGCCCACTGTTAATCAGGTGCTTGGCCAATTAACAAATTGCCATTGTTGGGCCAATGTTGGACCGGGGGACATCTCTATATTAGGCCAATTATGGCATGCCAGCTTTGGACCAATATAATAGCAAGCATGGCATGCCAATGTTGGCCCAAAGTTATCTCAACATTGGTCCAAGATTGGCATGCCAATGTTGGCCCATTGTTAGTCCGGGTGCTGGGCCAAGCAGTTGCCATTATTGGGTCAATGGGCCCGGGTGACATCCCAATCTTAGGCCAATGATGGTATGCCAACATTGGGCCAACATAGCAACATACATTAGGTCAATATTAGCCCGAGTTGGACAATTATCTGGGCTTTTATAACATTACCGCAAAGCCGACCTTTCTATGCTAGCACCTAGGGTGGTCACGAGGGATACGCAGCCCCCAATGTTGAGAGACGGTTTTTTTTTACACCATATTCATGCCTGCCAATGCCCAGTCAGGGTTTTGAACTCAGAGCACTGCATACCAGGAGCTGTGCTAACCACTATACATTTTCACCCCCGCGCAGTCTAGCAATCTATCTGTCTGTCTGTATGTTTGTCTGGTCCCTCTCCCTCCCTCTCTCTCTCTCTCCCTCTCTCTCTCTCTCTCTCTCTCTCTCTCTCTCTCTCTCTCTCTCTCTCTCTCTCTCGCTCTCTCTCTCCTCTCTCCCTCTCCCTTCTACCTCTCCCTATACCTCTCCCTCACCACACTCTCTCCTTCTCGTTATCCATCTCCCTCCCTCCATCTCTCTCTTTCTTTATCACTCTTCTCTCTCTCTCAGTTGGCTGATATTGATAAAAGAACTAATATGTGGTGTACGGAGCTATGATCATTGTTAAAAGTATAATCTCTATACAGGAACTCTAATCTATGGTAGTTTAATCTTTATCATATCATACTGCCATCTATCGGGACTGTTGGAAACAACTGTAAGACTATCGCCATCTAGCGAATAAGGATCACGATTGACTGACGTAGAAGGTAGCAGTGGTGTTGTCTGCATAAGTGATACGTTGCGTCGTTGCGTCTGCCTATTGCAACGCTAACAAAGATCTGGTTAAACGTAATTATATATGTATTTGTGTATGTAAAAGCTAAGCGGTATTTCTAACGACTCAGGGCTCAGGCGTCTAAGTTTGTATCACTGTCACGTTGTTCGTTGATGAGAGCGTGATAGTGCAGTGATTATTAGAATATTAGCACAGCGGTTCTGCCTTCTGAAGTTCTTGCCGGGTGCGAACAAAAATTCCGGTCGCGGAACTTGCATGGTGACCAAAGACCGTATATCGATACAAGACGGTGCAGCGCGCGCTATCTACATTGTTCGAGGACAGTACGTAAGCAGTTCGTCCGCCATTCTGGAGTTGCGCCAAGCCAGACCATACGCATGCAGGAAATGCAGTCCTTTGCATTATCATTGCTCAGCATTTTCAACGATAACCACAATATTTTAATTATATAAGAAGTACAACCTGATGATTATTCTGATGAAACACGACGAAGTTCATGCAGTTGGCTCAATAAATAATTACAACGTTTATACGTGATTTGTTTGCAAATTTAATTATTTTGAATTGTGATAGCTAAAAAACTAAACTTCAAGGATTACTTTAATATGTTTAATTTTATATGACGCATCATAACTTGATGATTATTCTGATGAAATGAGGTGACTGAATAAATACGCTAAAATTGCGTGCTGCGGTCCCGCAGGCGTATGCGCTTGCCTCCAGAATGGCGGACAAAAACCTTCAGTGTAGACTGCCATTTTCTCGCTCAGTGAAGCCTCCTGTCCAAATAGAGGCTCCTTGATGGTGACCCAGGCCATCCAACAGTTTATTTGTGATAACTAATTAAGAAATTATGAAATAAGTAAGCATAAATAAATACAAATAATTAGAACATATATTGCTATGATTATGAATTATCAGATCGGCGCCTGTTCATTAACATTAGTTTGCGAGGACGCCCATTGGCATTACACTGTTTGCAGAACAAGTCGGTATCATTGTCACAGTGACGTTCGTTGATGAGAGCATGATACATAAACAGAACGACCCGCCAGTCGGACGTATTAGTCATTAATCAATTCTTTTTACCAATATCAGAAGAAATATTCTAACCCTTTATCACTCATTTATTCAATTTGAGCAAACGAGTGGTTAAAAATCGATTTTTAGCAAAATATGTACAAATAATGACCACGAGACAAAGTCACGCAAAAACATTTTTCCGTGTCATGAGTTGGAATAGCAAGCTGAGCTGGCAATAAATGTAATTATTACATCGATCTTTCCTGTGTGATTAATGTGAATACCCCGGTAGTTGTTCTCTTTTTAGTTGTTGAGACTGATAACATGTATATACCATTTGTGCATACGTATTTCATTATATATTATATTAATTAAATAATGGCTCAACTGACACAGGTTTGTCATTAATAAACTAAACCGGCCAATAATTGCTGTGATTAATGTGAATGACTTCCACACAAGCCATTCGCGTGCTAAAAGGTACACTTGATTAATTCAAGACTGGCAAAACAATTTATAGGTAAGGGCCTGCTACACAAACACATTTTTTGGCAGTTAATAGATTTTCGGTTGAGAATAATGTTATTTGTGGCTAACAAAGAAACACCCAGGGTACATGTGTTGGAGGAGTTAGTTTTTTTAGACAAAACACTTTAAAAAGGTGCAATTTTGTGACACTAAGAATATGTCTTTTCAGCCAAATAGTGCATATGATGCATGTAAGAAGGCACACAATCATGGCTTATTACCTGGTTTACTTTCTGGGCTGGCATTATTAATTGATTTGTGTGCTCTGTCAGACTTTATGCTAACAAACATGTTGTATTTATGGCCCATGATTTGGATTGAGATATTCAAAAAGCAGCTATGTTTTACATAACTAATAACTGTCCTAAAGTATTAGCAGCATTCGCCTTGTAGGTACTCCCCTGGGTTGAGGCATAGGGATAGGGTTTGGATCAGTAGGAGGACAACAAATTTTTTGCCATCTAAGTAAATGCTTACTCAAAAGACACAAAAACACCCAAATTTAATACTGAACCTGGAAATGTTTGCTAAGTAAATGATCCATAGTGAATTTTCTGAATACTTAATATTCAAATTACATGGTGTTGATGGGGGCAGTATGATACTTTTCTGACATTTTTAGCAATGAAAACCGGCATTGATGTGTAGAAAATATTCCTGCAATCATAAATAGGTACTTGGTAGAAATGCAGGTTTATACTTATTGAAATTAAACTGTATTAATTCCAGATGCTTCGAGAGTCGTCAAAGTATCACCCCGCTATGGCAGTCTTAATGGTGGAACTCGGATCACTATTGCTGGACAGGGTAGGTAAACTCTTCACCACCTATACAAATAGTCGACCTCAATATGATATCATTAGTTTATGATGCACACTAGTAATACATACTGAATGTTCATTAAACGTTTAGTTTTACCGTCTCTGTTTTATCTGCTGTCAAATAAAATGATGACGTTGATGCTTATAATAGCAAGGTTGATTATTACTCGAAATACACTGCCAATTATACGTCGCCGCTCGCGACGACTGCACTACAATGATAGCCAGTAAGAAAACCGAGTATTATCGCGGACAATTACAGAACGCTAATAACAAGAACATGTTTCGCATTCTGAGATCACTCGACATACACAACATGCAACTTCCTGAATTCTGCTCAGTGAAGGAAGGATGTGATAAATTCTCACGTTTCTTCCAAGAAAAGATCGAGAAATTATTGATTAACTTGCACTACCGCATTGCCGTTGACCCGACAGAGGACGAGACACGTTGTTTTACTGACCCAATTCAAGTGTTCGAGCCAACTACTACAGCCGAAATCACTAATATTCTTGGCACTACGAATAAGACATGCTCACTTGATCCACTACCAACTAAGCAACTAAATGACAACATGGACAGTATCGTGCCTATCATCATACAAATTGTAAACGCTTCACTCGAGGAGGCAGTCATGCCTGTGCTGCTTAAGCACGCAATTGTCCGGCCATTGCTCAAGAAACAATCACTCAACAAGGAAATACTCAACAACTACCGTCCAGTCAGCAACCTAAGCCATCTGTCAAAAGTCATAGAGAAAGTTATTGCGCGAAGGATCATCTCTCATATTTCCGATCAGCGAATGGAAGACTGTTTCCAATCAGCCTACCGGAAGAATCATTCAACTGAAACCGCACTATTGTGTGTAACAAATGCCATGAAAGCCGCTATAGACAATAGACAAGGCACGGCACTAGTTCTTATTGACTTTAGTGCGGCCTTTGACACAATCAATCACAAGATAATGATCCAGCGCCTTCGGTTGCGTTACGGCATTGTTGGCAAGGCGCTTGGCTGGCTGCAATCCTATCTGCAGAGCCGGACCCAGCGTGTGGTCATTCGTGATGCGTCATCGAATACAACTTGTGTGACATCGGGTGTCCCACAGGGTTCGGTGCTGGGTCCTTTGTTATTCTCGTTGTACGTACAACCCATTGGCGACATAATTAGAGCGCATGGACTTTGTTTTCATCATTATGCGGATGATCTGCAATTGTACTGCCATTTTGACCTCACTGCGACTGCGTTGGCTGCTACTCGGCGACGTATGGAGGAGTGTCTAGATATTGTCAATCAGTGGATGACATCAAACTACATGTGCATGAACAACAATAAAACGGAATATCTTCCCGTAGTGCCAAAGAGTGCCGCTGCGCTTATTGACGGCAGTGTGATACGCGTAGGAGATGTTACGATTACTGCCTCAAGATGTGTTCGTAACCTTGGTGTCGTTATGGATCGCCACCTCGATTTTAAGAAGCAAGTTTCAAGCATCGTCAGTGTGTGCTCATTTCACCTGCGCCATATTAACCAGATGAGTCGTTATCTCCCAACGTCGACAAAGGAACGTGTCGTCAACGCCATTATTACATCAAGGCTTGATTACTGCAATTCACTTCTATACGGCACTTCTGTCAACAACATCGCTCGACTGCAGAGAATGCACAACTCTGCTGCTAGGTTGATCCTACGCCGCCCACGGAGTGACAGCGCCATGCCTCTGTTGTGCATTCTTCACTGGTTGCCTGTAGCACACAGAATCGACTTTAAGCTATTAGTGTTTACATATAAAGCTGTGCATGGCGATGCCCCGAAATATTTATGCGACCTTGTATGCCCATACAAACCAACAAGAGCCCTGCGCTCTACCAACAATAACATGTTAACGGTCCTGCGGACTCATGTCAAAGCTGGGGACAATTCGTTTGCGGTCGCCGCAGCGACTTTGTGGAACACTTTGCCTAATGACATTAAAACGTCTGATTGTCTCTCTACTTTCAAGGCACGCTTAAAGACTCATTTTTTTAGACTCTCGTTCTTGTCCAATGTGGCATAGTTTACTCTCTGCATTGATTTGTTTTATATCTCTTATGTATTAATTAACCTATTTATATATTTATTTTATACTTACATGTACATTAGTTCAGTTAAATGAATTGACAATGTCTTATTTCTACATAGAACTGTAGCTATGATCATTATTTTAATATATTTATTTAATTACTGTATTTATTCGTATTTTACTAATATTTAAATTTTCTTTTAGAAAATGCATGCTTATTTAGCCATCATTAATACCTCTATCTGGGTTCTACATGTTGTAAAGCGCCACGAACAATTTATAATTGGATCTGGTGCTATATTAAATAAAATATATTATTATTATTAACCAAGATAAATATACCTAAAACTAATAACTTTTCTCTAACAAATACAATCAATGATAACCCTGAAACAATGTATTTTATAGGATTTGCCCGAAACCAGTTCAACTATGGCGAAGGTCAGGAAAACGTTGGCAACAATGTGACACTAGTTTCGGACACCAGGTCATACCTGTGTGACATGCACAAGGATGGCACACACGAGAAACAGATCACGTGTTACACCAGGTAGGGATGACAGGTCTTGGAACCAAGATTTTAAAGAATATATAAGATAAAAACTAGATCAGTAACAGGTTATGGAGGGGCTGCCACACCTGTACAGACTAAAACAGACTCATTTGACAAGGGGCAATTAGTAACATTAAAACAATTGATAGGTGAATTCTGTAGAATTTTATCAATATTAAACAAATTCACGACTACTTAGTTCTGTGAAAAGTAATATAATACTTAAAGGGAATAAAAACACCTGTTGCTTGAATTCATATTATATTACATCCTGCTATCTATTTCCATGTCCACCAAGCCAACAAAAAATAAAAATGAAATGAATTAGAAATTCCACATTTATGCTGTGCAGCCGGACATATTCGAATATGCATATTTTTGGCGTGCTTTTCAGGATGCCGAGATGTGACGTCACATATGACCCATACTCGTATCAGGCCGACCCTATCCATGCATTCAGAACATGTTTACAAGGAGAGCTTTTGGGTCGAAATGAGCGTCAAAATAAGTTATTGTGCAATATTCCGATGTATTACAAACACTAGTCATCATAGAGGAACAAGCAGTTATCTTACGGTTCCACATGAATCCAATTTTATTCAAAACAATGAATGCAAATGGGCCTACAAGTCAACTAGGTTTCGCTGAGCTTCGGCTCATTTTCAAAATAATTATGCATCATAGTATAACAATTATTTGGTTTATATTACTTCGTGAAAACAAACAAAAAAAGTGTAAAGAAAATCAATGGTTTGGTGTCAGGAATGAACTGGCATCACCCGATTGTAAAATAAATGACAAGAAACCAATGCATCTACTAACTGAGCTAGCGACATCGACGGAAATTCACTGACTGTTGTAATGATAAATTGTACAACTCTTCCTTCATATATCGATATTCTAGTGACATTATGAGATTATGCACATTAATTTCTGTAGCTGAATACAATATATGTTTGCTATGTATGTTTATTGGTGTAGATTATCTCCCGTTGGTTGCATTTCATATAATTATTCTGAAAACAAGCCGAAGCTCGGCGAAACCTAGTCGACTTGTAGGCCCATTTGCATTCATTGTTTTGAATAAAATTGGATTCTTGTGGAACCGTAAGATAACTGCTTGTTCCTCTATGATGACTAGTGTTTGTATTACATCAGAATATTGCACAATAACTCATTCTGACGCTCGTTTCGACCCAAAAGCTATCCTTGTAAACATGCTCTGAATGCACGGAAAGGGTCGGCCTGATGCGAGTATGGGTCATATGTGATGTCACAGTACCACGTGATCGCCTAGCTCATTAAATTTTTATTTTCCATGGGAATCGCTACACAGACAGGTTTAAAATCGAATTGATGCTACAAATGTTTTTTCTGTATTTTTTTAATTTAATGTTCTTAAATGTTATGTACAATGTTAAACTTTGTGCACACATGGAAAACGGATTTTAGCTAATGCCTTGTTTTTATTTCCTTTAAAGGGATTGTATTAGGTTCATAGTGCAATAACAACTAGTCTAACATTACCAGAATGAATACATATATTCAGTTCTCAACAACTATGGCATGTATATATGTATGTGTGTTGTGTGTGTTTCTTCATTGGAAATAAATGGATGACTGATTAAGAGTGATGTTTGATTACAGGCCAATGAAGGCAGCAACCTACTATGTGCGTGTATCAGTCGATGGTGCACAACTGGCATTGGCAGACTACTGTTACAATCGTCCCACTGATCTCTCCTGTTCGTTTACCGTAAGTAGATATCTTGCACTTTTATTTTATACATTTGGTAAATTGTATAATATCAATGCTTCATGACTGTTGTCTGCAAAAGTTAAACAAATTATTTGTAGCTAACAGATAAACACTTTCCCTTGTGTTTCTTTATAACATGGGTCATAATGACGTACCTGCTTTCTCACTGGATTTGTTTATTTTAAAAAGTATACGACACATTTCTTTTACATGTGGCCTTTTGTTACATCATTTCTGTCACTCAGCTTTGTGGAAAACCTTCTGCCATAAGCACATTCTAGATAAGTAAACTTCACTGAAATTTTACTTTTTTTATTTAATTATAGCAATACTTATGTATGGTCATTTTCAACAGGTTCGGGAGAAGAACACACCAAGCGTCCAGGAACTGATTCCCCATTCAGGAAGCCCAGGTATGTTGTATTCAAGTGATCAGTGGGTTGTGATACTAAGACTTGCCTTTTAACTAGTACTGGAATTGGCTATATATATAGTATATATATATATATATATATATACACACATTCAGTAAATGCAAAATAGTGTCATAGTGAGCAGTTAAAAACTATTCTATAAATATGTCTCCCTCTTTCTTTTATTAAGTACTCTTTGCTATATATCAAATATTTGAAATTTTATTCATTTGCAGGGACAACTGTGACTGTATCTGGGGAGATCTTCACAGCCTACTACGGCAGTAATATCCTCACAGCAAACAGCACCAATGGCGTCATCGCCAAGCTTCTACGGTGAGATAAAATATTGGTTTTTTTCTTGGTAAAGAACAGGATTTAGAGTGTGATTTGCACACTTGATGACTTGATGTTATCACTTGTGAAACAGGAATTAGAGGATGATATGCATTCTTGATTACTTGATGTCAGACCTCTTGTTTAACAGGAATAAGAGGGTGATATGCACACTTTATGACTCAATGTCAGCACTCTTGTTTAATAGGATTTCTCTTGGTGCCTATATGTGAGGAACATGATGTTTAAAGTTCACTTATCTTTCAGGGCTTACATGGGTGGCATAAACTGTGAACTGCTGGATAAGCTGGGCAACATGTATGTATAATTTCTATAAACATTTATGATTCACATTTTTAGAAAGCTATCTGGTGCATTTTCATATTTGATACCTAGCCATTGAAATGCTAGGACAGGTTTGGTCATTATTCTGTAACACTTTGATGTTTTCATGTTTTTGATAATCAGCCAGATTGCTGATAGTGATTGACATGCAATTTCACCATTCAAGGTTTCTAAAGTGTGTAATATTCCACCATTTCATCATTTAGAGAAATTCGTAGTTCTAGTTCCACCTTATAATATCAATCCTGTATATCCAGTATTTGTGGCATTTCAAATTCTTGTCATATTTAAAATTCCTACCATGTTCAAATATTTCATTTTGAATCATAAAATGTTCTCCCATGTAAGCAGTAAATAAAGTTGTATGAAGGTAAAAATCATATTATGTACATTTCTACATATTACTACAATATAAAGGAATATTAGCAACTGCTCTTAATAAATACTATTTGACTGACAGCAAGGAACTGGTGTTGGATGGAGCATCTGGAGAAAAGAATACAGGCCACTTCAAGTGTTCCATTGATTCAAAATACATCGGTAATGTGCAGTTGTTAATGTTCTATTTATTCAAATCAGAGGCTAATTACTCTACTTAGTGTTAGTGAAAGTGATATGATTTTTTAAAAGTATTAACAGTTTTGTTGCATTAAAAGAAACCCATCTTCTGTGTTCTGATCACCAGTCCTTTTGTTTATTATATCAAATCAGCCGCGCATGGTCTAAAGGGTGAAAACAATAAAAGAATATGTGAAAGTTTGAATTTCCTTTTAATCTATTTCAACTATGATGATGCTACAAATTGACATTGCTATTATTTTCAGTTGACGCCATGAGCATAGCAACCTTATAAATAGTAATCTCAACGGAGTCATGTCAGGTACCTATGTAGTTGCAGCACAACATTCCAAGAATGTTAGGGTTGCTATTATTAATGTCTTTGAACTTGCAGGTGGTATGAACATGAGCTTCATCGTAGAGAATGAATATGGTCGGTAGGTGTATTCTACATTTTAAAGTAAGTCAGTATTATTTTAATGTACCCCTTTCTTGGCTGTTGGTTCTGATTTGTTAATGGCATTGTGTAAGGTGGAACTAATAATGGTAACCGACAGTCAACAGAAGGATTTTTCATAGCTGAATATGTATTTCTATACATCCATATCCAAAAGCATCCAGCAGAAACACTGATAAGGTTTATTAAATGCAGATACTAGTATATAATTATATAAAATAATTTTTTGTAAATATTATGTTTCATTAAATTGATGAAATTACTGTCCTATTTTAAATCATGCCTTACTCACAAGTATTGCCTAGATACCTGTAATTATTCATTGATTGCCTGAACATACTTTCTACTCTCTAACCTGCATTTTGATTGATTCTGCATGTGCTGATGCATCCTAAATGATAATATATTTGTAGAGACTGGTGTTGCCTACATTTTGTTTGATTTATGACAAAATTGGTGTGGTGAGGTGTAGTTTATTTTTTATTAAATATTTCTTATTTTTCAGATCAATGCCTGCTCTAGAGATGTTGAGGGTGCTGAGTCATGACAAGATCTGCATGTTTGAGTCATTTGCTGGTAAATAATGCCCATTCCAATGTTCCAAGTTCATAACGGTTCTTGAACACAATCATCAAAACAAAGATATGTAGAAAAAACATACAATCCATTCAGTCTGCTTTTTTCCAAAGAATGCAATTCATTTCTTGAGCCAGATTTGTGTTTGTCTCAGCATGGTGTTCAGCCATCACCAGATTTGCGACATCTAAAAGTAATTAATTTATCATAATCTCATCTTCTGCCCATGAAACCAATTCTATGCGGTGTTTTACATCGGTATTCTAGATCATCCCTAACTGCTCTTTGATGTTTATATACAATGCACAGCAGTTCAGATTGATGCTGAATTACAACAGTCTCATGTAGAGTTAATGTGCCTAATTAGTTGCATGTGGCTTATCTGCCTGCATATTGACAATCTGAAGCTTGTTGATGTTTTATCTGACTGTATTATTATGCAGACTTGTTGTCTCTAAGTGTCCTACTACTTAGTGTCCTACTACTTAGAGACTGTTGTATGCCAAATATTGTGTTTAATTTTCATAGTTGATATTGGTGATTGCTGTGGTTAGTTTGGGCTGCTACTAATCACATACAAACCATTGCTAATAGTCTATAGTATGTAATTTTACTTTGTTTGATAAGCCAGTGTCAGGCAACTAGGACAGATTACAGTCTGACTTTGACCCAAAGAAAGATTAACTTGCAGACAAAAGAATAGTCAAAGCTTACCTGTAGATTTGAGTAATTACAGAATTTACAGTTATTATCATTTATTTGGGACAATGTCACCAGCTAAAGAGTTATTGACCTGAAATCAGTACTTTTTACTGAGGACAAATATGTGTCTGTATATGAGCTTTATAATATATCAAATAATTATGCATGCCCACATTATGTAATGTGTAAATTGTTGCAACCTACTTTAATTAGAATATACAAATTAACAGCATATGTGAGGAACCGACTTAACACAGGTTATTTTGTTTTCACATTGTACCATCTTGATGAAGTCACCACAACACTTGACAAGTCCAATAGATAAAACATGAAAATTGTGTCACCAAAACATCCAACACAAGCAAGTCAGTCATATTTCTCTGTGGTGTTTGAGTGTCATTAATTCTCCACTGCTGAACTCTTTCCTGTGCTCTGACTATGTACCTTATGTGACACAGAGGTGACAGAAGTGTCTCCGTCATCTGGGGGGACAGAGGGTGGCACCTTCCTTCACATCCACGGCACTGGATTGGACGACACAACGGATGCCAAAACACAGGTGCTTGTTGGAGGTATGTGGGCAGTTTTGCTTATTGCAACAATTGTTCAGCAGTAATAGTTTGATTAACAACATTGCTCAGTCGTATGTTACATTACAGAGAAACTTAAAGGAAGTACATGAATGTTTATGCAGCTTTTATGAATTTACACATATTAGGTTAAGTTAATAAAGATTTTAATCTTTCCACAAAATGGTTCCTATTTTAATATCAACATCTTTAAAATTGTGTATCATTTTAATACACTTTGATCAGATTTTAGTTTATAATATATATATGTATATTAATCTATTTGTGTTTGTAACATTTAAGCAAGAAAACTACAATAACTTTCACTTTGCAGGTGCTGTTTGTGACATACAGTCAGTGACAACAAATGAAATTATTTGTCTCACTCCAAAGTCTATGGACTCCAGCAATAATTCTTTCAAAGGTAAACATTAAAGCGTGAAATTGGATTTTTTAAGGTTGGTTATCAATTGTGATCATTGTGTTTTAATTCAGTGAGATACATAGCACTTTACACTGACAATTCCAGGCTAGAAAGAATCTATGGTATTGAAAATGAAGATCAGTGTCATTTCAATGGATAGTAACAAAGATGACAGCACTTGTAAAGTTTCCATTGATTTTGTTGTGTATTAATTTATTCACGGTTGTAGAGAAGCAGTCTTCATCATTTTCTGCATATTTGTAAACTTTTAAAAGCACAAGCACCACTGTACCAAGTTTATAAATGAATTGTGACTGTTACTTTGTACTTTATCTCTTATAATTCATATTGTAGTGGCTAAGTGTTTTAATTTGAGAAGGACATAGCGCCTCATAAGTCTATGACTTTAGCTATGTCCTTTCAACAGCAGCAGCAGCATCACACCATACCGTGCAATTTTATTATGTTGTTGGATAAACATTTCATTCATTATGTAGGATGATGTGTAAACTGAGTTAAGTAGAAGTGTCTTGTAATGTTGGTGTCTATCTTGATGTACAGTTCCATCATAACAATATGTCAAAGGTATAATGTGTTGGTTCTCAGGTAACCGTGGTTGGCGTCTGGAGATCTGGAACTTGGCTAAAATGCTAACTTTTGATGAACTTGATGAGATTGCTGATATGAACGAGACATTGGATGGCTACAATGTATCCTATGTTGAGGATGCTAATTATGTCTACAAAATCCAGAAACATGCTGCCCGACTATCTGGCTACTTTGTCGCACCTGAGTGTGGGAAATTTACCTTCAGCATAAAGGGCAAACATGTCGCCAAGATGTATCTCACAGTTCAGAACAACAGGGTATGTACAGATGGTGGTGAAATGAGAAAACGTTAGTATTAGACATGGCTGTTAAGTTGTGTTAATATAAATAATGTGTCACCAAAATATAATATTTGTCTGTGTTGGGAATAACATTGAAGTAGTAGGGTAAAAGATTGTTAATTAATTTATAGTAAAATTTTAATTGTTGGATTTTATAAATGTCATCCAACTTTAACAACTGAAGTCTTTTATAAATAGCTTGTATGAGCATTATATTTACTTAACGATATTATTTGTATTGTTTTTTTCTGTAATTTGATGTGCCTGATGACCCCATAAATGTAAGCCATGATTAATATGAGGGAGAATAAGAGCATTGTACATAATATATAATGTAAAAAGTTTTTTTAATATGCCTATTGTTTTAGATATTTAAATGTTTATTTATTGTGATGCCTAAAAATTGAAATAATTTACACATTCATTGTATGCCCCATATATTTGTAACACAGGGTATTCTACTTTCTTTTGAGGCTAATGAAAAATCATGAATTTAGTCTGGCATTTAGTGACAGTTTATTAGCTATCAACCGATTGCTAATCTTTGTTAGTTCTTTGTTAATATTTTTGCTTTGCATTTGGCCTTCTAAATCATTAAATGTATTTAGTGTACTAGTAAGGGTGGTGTCGTCAGCATATGTTGTGAATTTGAAAAGATCACTAGAAAGTGCTATGTCATTTACGTACATAACAAATAAGAGTGACCCTAAAATTGAACCTTGAGGGACACCAGTGTTGATGACTGTTTCCTTAGACATAACATTTTCAATTTCTACATGCTGTTTATAATTTTGTAAAACGAACTCCAGAGCCTTGTCATGCAATCCATAGTAATTTAATTTCTGTGCCAATATATTGTGATCAATTGTGTCAAATGCTTTTAATAAATCAAGGTATATATATTTATTGGAATAGCTGATTTATCAAGTTCTTGTATAATTGTCTATAATTTTGAGTGTAGCAAGATCAGTAGAATGTTTCTTCCTAAACCCATATTGACAATTGTAGTATAAAGCTTTGGGTTTGTCAGGTAATCTTTGTATGATTTACCTCCTGTTGAAGTTGTTTTAGAGACTAGAATAGGACCAGCATTATTAAAAATGTGTTAAATGTGTTTGCAATAATGCATTTGTCACTAATCATTTCCCCATTGACTTTGAATAAATCTGGAAATTGTTCTTTCTTTTGACTTTTCTCAATCATTTCTTTAATTAAACACCATGTCTTTTTAACATCATGTTTATGCTTTTCAAAACCACATTGATAATGCATTTACTTAGCAAATCTAATAGTACTTTTAAGAATTTTATTATAAGTATGTAAGTTAGTTTTGAGTTTACGATACTGCTCTGAATTTATGGGTATCTCTTTCATTCTCGAAAACAATTTGTTTCTAAACTTTATCGACATACTAATGCCATTGGCAATCCAAGGAGTTTTCTTATGTTTATATTTCTTAAATTTAATAACTTGAATAGCTAAAAATGCATGTATAACTGCAGTAGCGATTTCTTCGAAGATATTGTAGTTTTCATTGGGATCCGCATGAGTATCTGTGTTAAATTTATCATAAAAATTTGAGTTTATTACTTCAATTTTAAATTGATTGAGTCAGGATTTTGTTGTTTTATTCATGTAAATATTGGTATCCCGTTTGTGGTTTCGACATAGCCCAGACTTAGAAAGTGCTGAAACTGATCAGAAATATTGCTCACTAAAATACCAGCTGAGGATTTGAAGAATCCTTTTGACAAATTGCATAAACAAATTATCAGTAAGTGTCCCACGATACTGAGTCGTGTTGGCAAAGAAATCTTAGGGAAACGATTGTATCAAAATATTAACATATTATGGGTTTTCCGTTAATTTTAAGCAAATCAATATTGTAATCTCCTGCAATTATTATTTCACTTTAACATTTTTGTAAATTTGTAAATTTGATGCAGATTCGTCTGTAAATATACGGTAGTTTTCAATTATGTCTCTATTGTCAGTAAAACCTACAGACATAATTATGTTTTTTCTTTGGGAAGTTTCTCAAAATGGTATCAACTGGCATTTTATGGATATTTTGTCATAGTTAAAAAATTGGTTTTCAAATAATCTTTTTTGCATTAAACTGGAATATTATGTAATATTTGGCTAACTGAAGTCTGCAAAGAAATTGTTAGTTTGTTATAACTTTTGCTGAAACTGCTCAATTCAAAACAAGGATAATAAGGCCAAATATTTAATTTCAGAATTTCAAAGCAGATGGCTCTGAAGATACTAAATACCTACCTACCTTTGAATTTTCTTTCAGACTGAGATTGCTAGCATTAAGAGCAGCACAAAAGTGTGGCAGGCAGCAGAGCCAGTCATAATGGACAAGGGCAGTACGTAAGTTAATAGAACACACTTATGATTTAACAAGACAAGATTTAACAAGATTGCCACCCAGAGAATTAACTCTAGGTGGCAGGTGGACAAGGAAGCCCTTTGGCTTATCGAGAGTCCGACCCTTTTATCTATGTGTATCCCGCCCATCTGAGGTATGTGTCGATTTTATTTTTAAACATTCACGCTACTAGCACCCACACAATCAGCAGATAATCTGTTCCATTAATTTACAGTGAAAATGAAAACTTTCTTATATCTAATCTACTCTGCTCCTTTGCTAATGTAACTTCATGTCCTCTGTCCTTCTATCTTTCTTAATTGAAAAAAAAATATTTCTATCAATATTTTCATAACCATTCAATATTTTAAACACTTCTATCTGATCTCCTCTCAATCTCCTGGTCTCTAGTGTTGTTAAACCGCATTTTTTTAGGCGTATTTCGTAACTAAGATCCCTCAGTTTTGGTATCATTTTAGTTGCTCTCCTCTGCACTCTTTCTAGCATATCTATGTCCTTCCTGCAATATGGCCTCCACGCTTGAATACAATATTCTAAATGAGGCCTAACTATTGTTTTGTACAGCGGTATTATTAGCTCTTTTTCCTTATACGTTATGTTTCGCCTAATTAATCCAAGGATTTGATTTCCCTTTGAAGCTGCAATTCCGCACTGCTCTGAAACCTTCATATCAGCACTAATGGTTAACCCTAAGTCCTTTTCTTTTACAGTAGTACTTAGTACAGTACCCCCCATTGTATATTCTACCTCTTCGTCCCATGTCCTGTGTGGAGGCATTTGCATTTCCCAAAATTGAACAGCATTTGCCACTTTTCAGACCATTTGATCAACCTGTCAAGATCATCTTGTAAATGCTGTCTATCTCCATCACTTTTAATCCTTCTAAACACCTTTGTATCATCCGCAAATTTCAACACCTTGCTTGTTATTTCATCATCCAAGTCGTTGATATATATTAAGAATAATATAGGTTGTAGTACTGATCCCTGTGGTACCCCACTCAATACCGATTTCCAGTTTGAAGCCTCCCCATCAACTACTACACATTGTCTTCTGTCAATCAGCCATTGTTCTATCCAGTTTATTATACCATTTCCTTTGCCATGGGCCTTTAGTTTCAGCAGTAATCTTTAATGTGGTACTTTGTCGAAAGCTTTTTGAAAATCTAAGTAGACGATATCTACTGGTGATCCCTCATCTACCCACTTAGTGATGTCTTCAAAAAAACATAACATATTTGTTAAGCATGACCTCACTTTAAAAAAACCATGTTGAGATATCAAGTTTTGTTTAACAAGAAAATCCACCATGTGATCTTTAATTAATCTTTCTAATAATTTGCAAATCACTGATGTTAAACTCACTAGTCTATAGTTCTCTGACTTGTTTCTCGAACCTTTTTTAAATAACGGTATAATGTTTGCCTCTTTCCATTCTAAATGAACCACTCCCTTTTCTAATGACAAATTGAAAACTGTTGCAAGCGGTACACTAATTTGTTCTACAATTTCCAATAGTAGTTTGGGCGGAATCCCATCCACTCCAGGTGATTTATTATCCTTCATAGCCCTTATTTTCTTAGCTACCAATTCCGGGGTTACAATTAGTTGTCCTAAATAGTCTGAATCTGCCCCCTTGAACTTAGCCTCTGGTACTGGCAGTGAACTAATATCTTCTCTGGTAAACACTGAACTAAAGTACTCATTCAGGTCTTCTGTCATTAAGAATCCCTCTGATATTAAATTTCCAGCACTATCTTCTAGAGGACCGACCTTATCTTGAACTTTCTGTTTGCTTCGAACATATGCATAAAAACTCTTGCTGTCATGTTTTATATTACTAGCTAATTGTTGTTCATAGCTTCTCTTTGAATTTCTAATTTCAGCTGTAGCTTGGTTAAGTGCTTCTTTATAACTGTTGTAGTTTTCATCATTTCCAGTACATCTATATGACTTCCACATCATTTGTTTATACTTAATTTTTCTAATGGCTTCTTTCGATAAGTGTTTCTTTTTGGACCGTTTCCCTTGTTTTTTGAAGGGTACAAATTTGTCGACTATGCACTTATGGTAAAACCCTTCTTTTAAGAAAACGCCAAAACACAGAGGTGATCATAAAATAGGTCAGATGTTGTGACTGATTTGATACTGTAGCACAGCATTAATCAAGACCATATAGAATAAACCTGTGTGGCAGCCCATTACAAACACCTGTCTATGCCAGAAATGTGGCTTTTACAAACACCTGTCTGTAACAAGTACCTGTTTATAGTGGATACAAGTGTACAGCAGACACCTGTCTCTATCAGACACCTACCCATTGCTGACACTTGTCTGTAGTGGACATCTATCCATTTCTTACACTAGTCTGTAGCAGGCACCTGTCCTTGATACATCTACATTCACTCAAGTTGTCACAACTTCTAATACAATTAAAAAATGTATTCAGGATAATGGTTGGTCCCATGGATTGAATTGATTCATCCTTCACTTTTTTAATGTTGACAACTTTTCAGCAAAAATGTTATTAGGTATTCAGGTAGTTCAAAAGAGTTCAGTTAGGACACTGCTTGTTACATTCTGTGTTAATACTAGGTGAGGTGTTATCTTTTCAACGTGTTTGCAGTCTGATGCAAAAATAATTGTCAAAAGAGGGTGATTATCCACTAATAGTATATGATTTGTATGTTGTGTAGAATCAGAGTTGCCAAGTCTACATGTTGCTGGAAGAACTACCACTTTTTCTTCAATTTTATAGAATCTTCTGATAGAACTCTTTCAAGCTGAAACATATTTCAAGATTCAACAATTAAATTGACTCATTTCAATTCCAAGTATACACAAAATCAACACTTCATGTAGAAAATGCTTCTAAAAATGCACCACAATTAAGTAATTTTATCTTAAAATTTACAATTCTTCTATTAAGACAGAAGATCCTTTTATGTACTATCTTGTACAACCCAGCACAAGGCTCCGGCACAATGACCCACCACAAGGTTCCAGCACAAGGCTCCGGCACAATGACCCACCACAAGGTTCCAGTACAAGGCTCCGGCACAATGACCCACCACAAGGTTCCAGTACAAGGCTCCGGCACAATGACCCACCACAAGGTTCCAGTACAAGGCTCCGGCACAATGACCCACCACAAGGTTCCAGTAGAAGGCTCCGGCACAATGACCCACCACAAGGTTCCAGTACATGGCTCCGGCACAATGACCCACCACAAGGTTCCAGTACGAGGCCCCGGCACAATGACCCACCACAAGGTTCCAGTACAAGGCTCCGGCCCAATGACCCACCACAAGGTTCCAGTACAAGGCTCCGGCACAATGACCCACCACAAGGTTCCAGTACAAGGCTCCGGCACAATGACCCACCACAAGGTTCCAGTACAAGGCCCCGGCACAATGACCCACCACAAGGTTCCAGTACAAGGCTCCGGCCCAATGACCCACCACAAGGTTCCAGTACAAGGCTCCGGCACAATGACCCACCAGAAGGTTCCAGTACAAGGCTCCGGCACAATGACCCACCACATGGTTCCAGTACAAGGCCCCGGCACAATGACCCACCACAAGGTTCCAGTACAAGGCTCCGGCCCAATGACCCACCACAAGGTTCCAGTACAAGGCTCCGGCACAATGACCCACCACAAGGTTCCAGTACAAGGCCCCGGCACAATGACCCACCACAAGGTTCCAGTACAAGGCTCCGGCCCAATGACCCACCACAAGGTTCCAGTACAAGGCTCCGGCACAATGACCCACCACAAGGTTCCAGTACAAGGCTCCGGCCCAATGACCCACCACAAGGTTCCAGTACAAGGCCCCGGCACAAGGTTCCAGTACAAGGCCCCGGCACAATGACCCACCACAAGGTTCCAGTACAAGGCTCCGGCACAATGACCCACCACAAGGTTCCAGTACAAGGCCCCGGCACAATGACCCACCACAAGGTTCCAGTACAAGGCCCCGGCACAATGACCCACCACAAGGTTCCAGTACAAGGCGCCGGCCGAAGACCCCAGCAGAAGGCCCCAATGCAAGTTCCCGGCACAAGGCCCCGGCCCAAGACCCTGGCACAAGGACCCGATACAAGGCCCGGCCAAAAGGCCCTGGCACCAGATCTTCATCTATTGCTCTTACATCTTGAAAAGTGGTAGATCTACTGCTTTTTGTTCAATTATACTTGATTAGCACCTTTGAAAATCTTTGACTTTCTACAATGTAAAAAATTTTGTAATTCATTGGTTGTTGCAGCTATTTTGTGGAGATCTTTGTGAGTAGTACCAACCACGCTGCGAGTGAGATAGAGGTCGGAGTTCACCGCTCCAACTCCCCGTACAACGCAGCACAGACGGCCTGGGGAAGAGATGAGAAGCAGACAATCACCACCTCCACCATCGTCCAGCCTGAGATACAGGTACATACTCAACTACCTACAAGTGCTAATAAATGAGAAAGGTAACAGTAAGCATAATTCACCACTATGTGTCATACGGACACTCTTAAGCACGTTTTCCATCAGTAGATACATTGTCTGACATAGCTTCACCCTCATCACTGTGTGTTGTAGGGACACTAACACATGTGTTACATCAGTAGATTCATTGTCTGTCATAGCTTCACCCTCACCACTGTGTGTTGTAGGGACACTAACACATGTGTTACATCAGTAGATTCATTGTCTGTCATAGCTTCACCATTGCCACTGTGTGTTGTAGGGACACTAACACACGTGTTACATCAGTAGATTCATTGTCTGTCATAGCTTCACCATTGCCACTGTGTGTTGTAGGGACACTAACACATGTGTTACATCAGTAGATTCATTGTCTGTCATAGTTTCACCATTGCCACTGTGTGTTGTAGGGACGCTAACACATGTGTTACATCAGTAGATTAATTATCTGTCATAGCTTCACCCTTGCCACTGTGTGTTGTAGGGACACTAACACATGTGTTACATCAGTAGATTCATTGTCTGTCATAGTTTCACCATTGCCACTGTGTGTTGTAGGGACACTAACACATGTGTTACATCAGTAGATATGTTGTCTGTCATAGCTTCACCATTGCCACTGTGTGTTGTAGGGACACTAACACATGTGTTACATCAGTAGATTCATTGTCTGTCATAGTTTCACCATTGCCACTGTGTGTTGTAGGGACGCTAACACATGTGTTACATCAGTAGATTAATTATCTGTCATAGCTTCACCCTTGCCACTGTGTGTTGTAGGGACACTAACACATGTGTTACATCAGTAGATATGTTGTCTGTCATAGCTTCACCATTGCCACTGTGTGTTGTAGGGGCACTAACACATGCGTTACATCAGTAGATTAATTGTCTGTCATAGTTTCACCATTGCCACTGTGTGTTGTAGGGGCACTAACACATGTGTTACATCAGTAGATATGTTGTCTGTCATAGCTTCACCATTGCCACTGTGTGTTGTAGGGGCACTAACACATGCGTTACATCAGTAGATTAATTGTCTGTCATAGTTTCACCATTGCCACTGTGTGTTGTAGGGGCACTAACACATGCGTTACATCAGTAGATTAATTGTCTGTCATAGTTTCACCATTGCCACTGTGTGTTGTTGGGGCACTAACACATGCGTTACATCAGTAGATTCATTGTCTGTCATAGTTTCACCATTGCCACTGTGTGTTGTAGGGGCACTAACACATGCGTTACATCAGTAGATTCATTGTCTGTCATAGCTTCACCATTGCCACTGTGTGTTGTAGGGACACTAACACATGCGTTACATCAGTAGATACATTGTCTGACATAGCTTCACCCTCACCACTGTGTGTTGTAGGGACACTAACACACGTGTTACATCAGTAGATTCATTGTCTGTCATAGCTTCACCATTGCCACTGTGTGTTGTAGGACACTAACACATGTGTTACATCAGTAGATTCATTGTCTGTCATAGCTTCACCATTGCCACTGTGTGTTGTAAGGAGACTAACACATGTGTTACATCAGTAGATTCATTGTCTGTCATAGCTTCACCATTGCCACTGTGTGTTGTAGGGACACTAACACATGTGTTACATCAGTAGATTCATTGTCTGTCATAGCTTCACCATTGCCACTGTGTGTTGTAGGGACACTAACACATGTGTTACATCAGTAGATTCATTGTCTGTCATAGCTTCACCATTGCCACTGTGTGTTGTAGGACACTAACACATGTGTTACATCAGTAGATTCATTGTCTGTCATAGCTTCACCATTGCCACTGTGTGTTGTAAGGAGACTAACACATGTGTTACATCAGTAGATTCATTGTCTGTCATAGCTTCACCATTGCCACTGTGTGTTGTAGGGACACTAACACATGTGTTACATCAGTAGATTCATTGTCTGTCATAGTTTCACCATTGCCACTGTGTGTTGTAGGGACACTAACACATGTGTTACATCAGTAGATATATTGTCAGCCATAGCTTCACCCTTGCCACTGTGTGTGTTGTACGGACACTAACACATGTGTTACATCAGTAGATACATTGTTTGTCATAGCTTCACCCTCGCCACTGTGTTGTACGGACACTAACACATGTGTTACATCAGTAGATACATTGCCTGTCATAGCTTCACCCTCACCACTGTGTTTTGTAGAAAATAGACCTGAGTAGATGGCCTGAGACACAGTCTATCACACAGGAGGTGCAGACCATCTCCATTGAGACTGCGAATACAGCATCTCGCTTCAGGGTCGGCCTCAGTGGAGTCTACACAAGTCGGTTAACAATTGTTACTTAATAATTGGTTGAGTGGTTTATGATGACATGTTGATGTTTTCAGGTTTCAATACAATGTATTCATTTCTTCACATAGTCCTCCTTTGCAGCTAGAACGTAGATTAAATAATTTTTTTATCAGTTGGTGTTGTTACGTGTCACCCTTAATGATGTGTCTGTCTGTGACATCATCAGCTAATGAGACGTCATATGTAAGATATTCACTTAAAGTACTCGAGGCTGTTATGCCATACCAACTTACTCTAGTAGTAAACATGGGACCCCTAAAAACCCTTAAACACCCCACACAGTCGCAGTGCTTCTGAAAATGTTATGGATAAAGTTTTGACTAAAATTATTAGTTGATGGTTGTGTTGGATTGCCTTCCAACTGGTCTCTGAAGACAGATGTACTTCTAGCAATATAATATTGATATATGTAATAATTACTTTTGTAATGTTGTCAGATTGGCTGACCGTGGCAGTGAGTGAGAAGGATCTGGCCAGTGAGTTGTCCAGTCTGGTGACCATCCAGCCAGACACTGTGTCCGTGAAGAAGGACCAGAATGGAGACATGTACAAGTTCACTGTCACATTCAAGTCAGACAGAGGTAGGCTGTAACTTGTTGCTCCTCGGCCTGTAGTCTAAACGTAATGAAATTTACGTTGGAAATTGGTTGAAACTTGTGTTACATTTGTCCATTAAAACCAACATCACTAGATGAGATTTGTAATATAACAATATAACAACAACTGACCTTTACTTTTCATTGCTAAATTCTTGACCTTTGTAGGTTCGTGGCCTCTGCTGAGCTTTATGTCGAGTGAGGATACCAACTTGAATGTAAAAGTGCAGCAACACACTGCAGGTGTGCCTTCTTACGAGACGGTCACATTCGCTTACAATGGCATGAGGGCTCCTCCGGTCCGTGTTAATGCGAACTCTACAGAGGTAAATAGATGTTGCATTGATTCCTAGAAAATCATTGCTATATATTGTTTAATGCAAAGACCCCAGAGTCATATAATCGTTCTGTCATATTAATTTCAAGGATATAATACATGAATACCTAGGTACCAAATAACATTGCATTTTTGTGTGGAAAAAAATTGTCAAACAACTTGCTGCTAACTGTTGTCCAATAAAATGACAAAGTTTCTTTCTAACACAGGTTGTCTCTATTTATAGAGGTGTGTGAATGCCACATTGGTTTTGATGTGAAAATTACATTATGAAACTGCATGCTATTGCATGGAAAAAGACATAAGAAGAGGGCAGTAGGAGCAGAAGACAAAGACTTATTAAGATTGAAAGACCGAGAGAGGAGAGAACATTGCAAACAAAGAAAGATTCAGAAGGGCGGAATGGACGGTATTGGATAAGATAAAACTGCATACTGTTATGTTTCAGGTGGAATCTGCTCTCAGTGAGCTTCTAAGCATCCGGTGCCCAGCTAGTATCATCAGTCCACCAAAAGACACCACACACCTGCTGCGTGAGTATGAGGACAAGCTAGCGCCATACAAGTGGGAGCATGGTGAGCGTGTGAAGGCAGAAGAGCCCTTCTGTGGTCGCACGGCACTGTACAGCAAGTCATACTTGTTCCTGTTGTTCACTGACCATGACAAGACCACCCCAATCCGCCTGAACAGCAACCCTTGGGTGAGTAGATACTGCTGTTTATAGTCTTTCCTTTATCACTTCACAATCTCGCTTCATTCTTCTTTCATTTACCCAGTTGATCAAGTATTATTTTATTAGAAAATAATTTATTTTATTAATCCTTATCATCTTTCTGCATTTTTCCTGCTTTATATACAGTAATTTCAATGACAATTAATGTTAAAGGCAATGTCAGAATTGTGTATACGTATTAGTAATGGCAAATAAATAGAAAAAGTTTCAGATGACAAGTCATTAGCATGTCTTTTGGGAAAATTAGTACTTTCTATTGTCCAATCCATATTGTTCTTTTACTTTTCATGTTACTTTGTGCCTGCTATTTATATTACCAACTTTACGTGCAAAGAAAATATGCTAGTCGATATCTTCAAAACCATCATTGGGGACCAATAGCAAGGTTTTGTCATCCACCTGTTGAGTTGATTCAGGCAGACTACTAGACATCACTCTGCATTTTCTGCTGTAGATGTGTCTGGCACACCGAAGCTACTTAAGGTCAATTTTGATGAGTTACATTTACTACGTCAATGGCAACAAGATTTCAAAAAATTGGCAGTGGTTTGATGTGAAACGACACTTCAAACAAAGCTCACAGTAAGTGTGTGTGTTTAAGAATGTGCAAGCGTGTGTTTCTGTATGTTTGCTTACGTGCATGCATGTGTGCGTGCGAGCATTTGAGCATGTGTATCAAACAAGTAACTGGGCAGGTTATTCCCAAGGACATTAGTATCACAGAACAATACCGTCTATTAATACAAACTAGAACTGAATTGTTTATTGTGGTGCTGCATAGTTATATTGTCATATTGTGTATTGACTGCAGTTTAAATGTTGATTGCAAATCCACCTTATAACACATCATGGTTATGTGAGAGTTGAAAATAGATGTATTTTTCTGTCCATTTGTGACTGAAATAAAACTGGTAATATTTTACAAACACACGAGGGAAAACACCTTTTTCTGGACACTGCAATGGACTGAATACCTGTTTCATTAGTCAGTAAATGCACACAGTATTAGAGGAAAACACTATTAGCACATGTGCCATGCCAGTCAACTCCTGAGCCAACACGAGGCTTGCTGCTCAATGACGGGTAAGTGGTGCCACCTATCAGACGAGACATTAATGTAACAATACCCTGCTATATAAGAACTTACCTTTAACATTATGTATCTTTGTTGTGCTAGATTTCCTATGAAGGCTACTTATTCCTTTGGTATTCTTCTGAGAATTATAAATGTTTTTTATGTACATAAACCAGTGATAACTTTTATTTGATCAGATGGAGCTACAAATGCATTAATCTGCTTGATATGATCCGAGATCGTCATACCGGAGCCAGCAGTGTCGTCCTGAAAACCCTGAAGCTAGAGGCAGACAAACATTCACCCTTTCAGGACATTTTTGTTGATGCAGTGTATTTTGGTCGTGTGCCAACCACTGAAGACCCCGAAGGTAGACAACAATTTTATGAAGCCTTTGATTTTACGTGGTACTTTTTCTGATATACTGTCATAAATTATTACATAAATTTCATGTTCATTGTAGCAACGTATTGGTAGAACTAGTTTTAGTGATCAAGTGTGTTGACATCTGTGAACTTTCTAAGGAAGTTCTGCTCTATGACATACACTGATCATAACATGTTGCAATTTCATATTTTGTTGTGGAATATCAACAGAGTTCACTGAAAGACTAGGCATTAGAAGCTTTGAGTTGTAGGTCTTTCATGTGAATGTCCAAGAGTCATGACTCCACGAGAGCGACTACCACTGTCTTAGACAATTATCCTGACCTTATTTTGTTGTCATTTATCTTACTTTATGCCATGTTTAGCATAAGATTACTTGTACTTTTTAAAATTATAAATAGACATGGATGTATTGTATGTATCATTTGAAATGTCTGATGGGTCAAATAAAAAATTCATCTTCATTAATATTTGTGTTGCAGTGTTGCTGAAAGAGAGGCAGTTGCCTCCATTCCGTGTGAAGAGTCTCTCTGTGACCAGTTCAGCCAATATGACCTACCGACTGGAGATGCAGCCATGGGAATGTTATCAGCCTGACAAGTTCTCTGTGTGGAACACAAAAGTATGTACTTGGAACACTGATAATAAGTAACACAATTTGTTCTAGTAAAGAATGTAAACAATAAACCAGAGAGAATGTAACATTATGTCTCCAGTAAATAGTTAAGATATATTTAATAAATGTATATATGCACTTGTATATTAAAATAAATCGAATGTGTTTGTGTGCGTGCGTGGGTGGGTGCGTGTGTGCGTGCGTGCGTGCCTGCTTGAGTGTGTGATATGGATATATTTGTGAACATTG
This sequence comes from Paraescarpia echinospica, assembly GCA_020002185.1. NCBI lineage: Eukaryota > Metazoa > Annelida > Polychaeta > Sabellida > Siboglinidae > Paraescarpia > Paraescarpia echinospica. The sequence continues at coordinate 33,227,088 of CM034542.1, read as the reverse complement.
ACATGCATATATACTTGGAGTAAAAAGCCATTAAAACCGAACAAATTATGTCACCTTAAAAAGAAAGTTTGTAAATGTAGCCCTGTATTGTGTATTTCCCCTGACAACTCCTTCCATTGCAGGAGTCGGATGTGGCAGTGACCAGGGTGCAGAGAGTGTCTGAAGGAGTCAGCGGGTATTTCTCCCTCTCCTGGAAGGACAGTGACCCAGTTGGTAGGAGACGATATTTCCATGTGTTTGAAAGTCTTGGATGTGACCAGCATACAATAAAATGTCATTAATGGTGATGCACACTATTTTTTATTGTGTTCACCTGAATTTAATTAACTGTTTTTTTCTTGCTACTAAAACAACAATTTTAATAATTTTCCCAGTTTTAGGGACAGAGTAGATGACCAGGCTGTAAAGTGTGTGTGGAAAATATTCCTTTCTCCCAATGATAAATTACATGAATAAATTAAGAGGGTTTACAAAACATATGATTATAGTTAAATGTTCACTAAAATTTGATTTTACGGAAATTACTGCAAATGTGAAACAACAATTGTACATTGTACCATTTACTGTGATTATAAAAAATCCTGGGCATCCACTTTTAATAAATTGTGAAATTGTGTGCAAATTTCAACAAGCATGAAAAACATGAAATTGGAAGTTTCTGCAAATGACAAACCCACGATCCTTGCTTCCTCTAATATACTTTCTTTCCATTAGCATAGTTGCCCAGTTATTCGTTGTTCAGGTGTCTTAGGCACCCTTACATCACACAGAAACTGCTCATTGTGGAATATTATGGTGCTGCTTCTTCTGTCGTAACTAAGTCATGTCCCGCTGTTTGTCCATGTAATAATGAATGTGGTCCCCTAATAATTGTCATTATTGTAATTACGTGAATTGTCGACGTGTCGCAGACGTGCCTGCGAATGCGAATGCCGAGGACATGCAGGCGTTACTGCAAACCAACATTCCTGGCATGGGTGTCATCAACGTTGAGCGCACTGGCGACTGCGCTGCACCTGTGTGGACAGTCACATGGCTGACAGTACCTGGGGATCTTCCACTCTTAGAGGTCAGTGTCCTGGTAGCTTGTCATATTGTGAAGTTGACATACATTATCTTTGGTTCATTGTGTGGACTGACTCCAAACATGAAATCTTCTCAAGAAATTACTAGTGTGATTTCAAGTTATCTACTTTCGAAACCTGTATAGGCAATGTTTTGACCAGTTAAGCTACTATTGTAGCTGGGACATGGCTCCTTTATGCTGCTTTATCAAATGCACAAATCACATTCTCGTTGCCTCTTCACATGCACAAATTCGGTCACTGGCTATGACTGTGGACATGCAGTGACCTCCTATTGAAATGAGAAAGTTGTGTTGAACTGAAACACTGCTACAGAAAGTTGTTTTGCACTGAAACACTGCTCCAATATATAGATTGCTGCCAAACCGACACATTAGTTGTTGGAGAGAAGCCACAAGCACATCCAGTTGTGTTGTTGCTAGTCAGTGGGTTGACAGGCCTGATGCACATTGTAGGTGATGTCAACAGAAGAGTTGCATGGGTCGAATGTGACAGTGGCAGTGAAGGAAGAGACTGTTGGAGGTCTGTTCTACAACCCTCTGCCTGGCCACCTGCTCCGGACACATCATGAAACTCCACAGGTAAACCTCATTGTGTGTCTCTTGTTCCTACAGAATGTTGTATGTGATGGTCTGAACTGTGTTGGTGTGGTTGGACGACTTGTGTGGAGACTTAAATAGCACCGTCCTTGAATGTGCACTGATGCTGCTACAGTTGTTAGCAACAACACTGATTATTTCCCAAGATGATTATGCTACATTCCAATCACCTCATCTTTATGGTGAATACCATGTGCTGTACCCGAAAGCTGAAAAGGATCCCCAGCCACTTCACCACTGGTAAGGATGGTATCTGCACTAAACACATGGTGATTGAAATGTAGCATTAGTCACTAAGTTTGATTGTTTAAGTTGAATGTATTTTATTATTGAGTTGTGATTGGTTGGTGTTAGATCTTAGGACTAGATTAGATTTTAGTGTTCACTTTGAGCGTGATGTTCTGTATATATAATGTGAAGGTTCCAATGTTAGTTATGACAGTATATCTCATTTCTTTTGTGACTCACATTGCTTGTGCATATTGAAACACCTATTTCAAATGCAGACATGCATTAAATCACAAAATGTTATCTTACACTTTGTCACTTACATTTGTCATGTTAAGTGATTTTCTGATTTTCTTGGATATATTTGGACGTGTCTGTCACAAGTGACAAAGTGACAGTTTGAGTAAACGACATGTCTCTCTTGGCTGTAACTGGATGTGTCTCTCACAGGTGACAGTCTTGGTAAATGACATTCCTGTAAAGTGTAGTGGCAGCTGCTCGTACACTTGGGATGAGAGCAAGACACCGACAGTGTCAGCCGTGTCACCAACGTCGGGTAAGTGAATGTTCATGAAGGTGGGAGAATACAAAGATGTTGCAATTTCAGAATGTTCATGAAGGTGGGAGAATACAAAGATGTTGCAATTTCAGATACAGCCTGAAACTTCCACCCACCCTGCCATGAGTAAGGCTAAAAGCAGCATCTCCTTCAGTATCATCAGCAATGGTTGCCAGGTGTTGCAACAAACTGCAGAAAATGTGCAGAAAAACGTGAACAAAATGGTTCTTTAATAAGGTGACCGAGAGGGTTAAAAAACTTATCTGAATAGCAGAACAATATTTTTGAGTGTATTTAATTTAGGTTGGGAATACAAAAGGTTCAGTTAGTGTTTAGACATAAAATACGAGGGTTAATTATCATTAAGAAAGCAGAAAAGGATCTTCTGATAGAACGGTTTCACCTAATTAACAATCCAGTTGAGCTATAGGACTGGAGAAATGTGATAACATACACTATACGTGAAAGTGACAAACTCTTGTAATGGTTATCCCAAATTGCAGTAGTTCATCTAAAAAATGTCTTTCTGGATGTTCCCACCAGGTGCCGCCGGTGTTGAAGTGATGGTGACAGGAACAGGATTCGACAGCATCAAAAAGGAGAACAGTGTTGTGAAAATTGGCAACATCACATGTGATGTGTCGAATGCCACAGATACAGAGATCGTGTGCACTGCAGGAATGGGACCCGCCGGTCCACGCACTGTTTGGGTGTCTGTCATTGGCAAGGGTGCCGCCAAGGTTAATGAAAGTAAGTCACCCTTTGAATCAGACAGCTCATAGTTATTGCGTCTTTCTTAATTACGTCAGTATGGTGAATATGACAATAATATCTGAACAGTTTGAATAAGTACACAATTGTCTTACTTCATCCAGTCTGAGCAGTTTGAATAAGTACACAATTGTCTTACTTCATTAAGTCTGAACAGTTTGAATAAGTACACAATTGTCTTACTTCATCCAGTCTGAACAGTTTGAATAAGTACACAATTGTCTTACTTCATCCAGTCTGAACAGTTTGAATAAGTACTCAATTGTCTTACTTCATCCAGTCTGAGCAGTTTGAATAAGTACACAATTGTCTTACTTCATCCAGTCTGAGCAGTTTGAATAAGTACACAATTGTTTTACTTCATCCAGTCTGAACAGTTTGAATAAGTACACAGTTGTCTTACTTCATCCAGTCTGAACAGTTTGAATAAGTACACAATTGTCTTACTTCATCCAGTCTGAGCAGTTTGAATAAATACACAATTGTTTTACGTCATCCAGTCTGAGCAGTTTGAATAAATACACAATTGTTTTACGTCATCCAGTCTGAACAGTTTGAATAAGTACACAGTTGTCTTACTTCATCCAGTCTGAACAGTTTGAATAAGTACACAATTGTCTTACTTCATCCAGTCTGAACAGTTTGAATAAGTACACAATTGTTTTACTTCATCCAGTCTGAACAGTTTGAATAAGTACACAATTGTCTTACTTCATCCAGTCTGAGCAGTTTGAATAAGTACACAATTGTCTTACTTCATCCAGTCTGAACAGTTTGAATAAGTACACAATTGTCTTACTTCATCCAGTCTGAGCAGTTTGAATAAGTACACAATTGTCTTACTTCATCCAGTCTGAACAGTTTGAATAAGTACACAATTGTCTTACTTCATCCAGTCTGAGCAGTTTGAATAAGTACACAATTGTTTTACTTCATCCAGTCTGAACAGTTTGAATAAGTACACAGTTGTCTTACTTCATCCAGTCTGAACAGTTTGAATAAGTACACAATTGTCTTACTTCATCCAGTCTCAACAGTTTGAATAAGTACACAATTGTCTTACTTCATCCAGTCTGAGCAGTTTGAATAAGTACACGATTGTCTTACGTCATCCAGTCTGAGCAGTTTGAATAAGTACACGATTGTCTTACGTCATCCAGTCTGAGCAGTTTGAATAAGTACACAATTGTCTTACTTCATCCAGTCTGAACAGTTTGAATAAGTACACAATTGTCTTACGTCATCCAGTCTGAGCAGTTTGAATAAGTACACAATTGTCTTACTTCATCCAGTCTGAACAGTTTGAATAAGTACACAATTGTCTTACTTCATCCAGTCTGAGCAGTTTGAATAAGTACACAATTGTCTTACTTCATCCAGTCTGAGCAGTTTGAATAAGTACACAATTGTCTTACTTCATCCAGTCTGAACAGTTTGAATAAGTACACAATTGTCTTACTTCATCCAGTCTGAGCAGTTTGAATAAGTACACAATTGTCTTACTTCATCCAGTCTGAACAGTTTGAATAAGTACACAATTGTCTTACTTCATCCAGTCTGAGCAGTTTGAATAAGTACACAATTGTCTTACTTCATCCAGTCTGAACAGTTTGAATAAGTACACAATTGTCTTACTTTATCCAGTCTGAGCAGTTTGAATAAGTACACAATTGTCTTACTTCATCCAGTCTGAGCAGTTTGAATAAGTACACAATTGTCTTACTTCATCCAGCCTGAACAGTTTGAATAAGTACACATTTGTCTTACTTCATCCAGTCTGAGCAGTTTGAATAAGTACACAGTTGTTTTACTTCATCCAGTCTGAACAGTTTGAATAAGTACACAGTTGTCTTACTTCATCCAGTCTGAACAGTTTGAATAAGTACACAATTGTCTTACTTGATCCAGTCTGAACAGTTTGAATAAGTACACAATTGTCTTACTTCATCCAGTCTGAACAGTTTGAATAAGTACACAATTGTCTTACTTCATCCAGTCTGAACAGTTTGAATAAGTACACAATTGTCTTACTTCATCCAGTCTGAACAGTTTGAATAAGTACACAATTGTCTTACTTCATCCAGTCTGAACAGTTTGAATAAGTACACAATTGTCTTACTTCATCCAGTCTGAACAGTTTGAATAAGTACACAATTGTCTTACTTCATCCAGTCTGAGCAGTTTGAATAAGTACACAATTGTCTTACTTCATCCAGTCTGAACAGTTTGAATAAGTACACAATTGTCTTACTTCATCCAGTCTGAACAGTTTGAATAAGTACACAATTGTCTTACTTCATCCAGTCTGAGCAGTTTGAATAAGTACACAATTGTCTTACGTCATCCAGTCTGAGCAGTTTGAATAAGTACACGATTGACTTACTTCATCCAGTCTGAGCAGTTTGAATAAGTACACAATTGTCTTACATCATCCAGTCTGAACAGTTTGAATAAGTACGCAATTGTCTTACTTCATCCAGTCTGAACAGTTTGAATAAGTACACAATTGTCTTACGTCATCCAGTCTGAGCAGTTTGAATAAGTACACAATTGTCTTACTTCATCCAGTCTGAGCAGTTTGAATAAGTACACAATTGTCTTACTTCATCCAGTCTGAGCAGTTTGAATAAGTACACAATTGTCTTACTTCATCCAGTCTGAACAGTTTGAATAAGTACACAATTGTCTTACTTCATCCAGTCTGAACAGTTTGAATAAGTACACGATTGTCTTACTTCATCCAGTCTGAACAGTTTGAATAAGTACACAATTGTCTTACTTCATCCAGTCTGAACAGTTTGAATAAGTACACAATTGTCTTACTTCATCCAGTCTGAGCAGTTTGAATAAGTACACAATTGTCTTACTTCATCCAGTCTGAACAGTTTGAATAAGTACACAATTGTCTTACTTCATCCAGTCTGAGCAGTTTGAATAAGTACACAATTGTCTTACTTCATCCAGTCTGAGCAGTTTGAATAAGTACACAATTGTCTTACTTCATCCAGTCTGAACAGTTTGAATAAGTACACAATTGTCTTACTTCATCCAGCCTGAGCAGTTTGAATAAGTACACAATTGTCTTACTTCATCCAGTCTGAGCAGTTTGAATAAGTACACAATTGTCTTACTTCATCCAGTCTGAGCAGTTTGAATAAGTACACAATTGTCTTACTTCATCCAGTCTGAACAGTTTGAATAAGTACACAATTGTCTTACTTCATCCAGTCTGAACAGTTTGAATAAGTACACAATTGTCTTACTTCATCCAGTCTGAGCAGTTTGAATAAGTACACAGTTGTTTTACTTCATCCAGTCTGAACAGTTTGAATAAGTACACAGTTGTCTTACTTCATCCAGTCTGAACAGTTTGAATAAGTACACAATTGTCTTACTTCATCCAGTCTGAACAGTTTGAATAAGTACACAATTGTCTTACTTCATCCAGTCTGAACAGTTTGAATAAGTACACAATTGTCTTACTTCATCCAGTCTGAACAGTTTGAATAAGTACACAATTGTCTTACTTCATCCAGTCTGAGCAGTTTGAATAAGTACACAATTGTCTTACGTCATCCAGTCTGAGCAGTTTGAATAAGTACACGATTGACTTACTTCATCCAGTCTGAGCAGTTTGAATAAGTACACAATTGTCTTACATCATCCAGTCTGAACAGTTTGAATAAGTACGCAATTGTCTTACTTCATCCAGTCTGAGCAGTTTGAATAAGTACACGATTGTCTTACTTCATCCAGTCTGAGCAGTTTGAATAAGTACACAGTTGTCTTACTTCATCCAGTCTGAACAGTTTGAATAAGTACGCAATTGTCTTACTTCATCCAGTCTGAGCAGTTTGAATAAGTACACGATTGTCTTACTTCATCCAGTCTGAGCAGTTTGAGTAAAACAGTTTTATTTTACTATCTGAGCAGTGAATAAAATATCCATCTTTAGTTATAATGCAATCAGTATGGTGAGGATAACTCAAAATAATTTTTATTTCATTCAGTCTGGCCAGTTTTAATCAATATTACACTTTGTGTTTTGTCAGATCTGATCAGTTTGAATATAATATTCTTCTTACATTCCATCCTCTCTGATCCATGTGAACTGACATGATAATAGCCCAGTCAACTGAGATCATGCCATGTTCCTACAAACAGGTGTGTCTATGGACTTTGAGTACACAGCTGCACTGACGTCCATTTATCCCACCTCAGGAGGAATTGGAGGTATGTCCTGTGAAAAATAAGTCCTCCATCAATTGTTATGTGATTACTGTATATCCTTGTTATATTTATATATAATAATAATAATATAATAATAACCGTATTTATGTACTAAAATCCAACGCAAAACTCTGCTCAGTACTGTTTATGAGACTAAAATACCAAAATATAAATAATAATATTAAATTGAATATTGATCAAACTTGACTGAACAGAACTTATGCATCCGTTGTGGCATTTCACCATTTTTGTCTTGTAGCAAATATGTTAAGTTTCTTGGAAATAAATGTAGATAACAATTTATCACCGAAACAACACAGCAGGATTGGCTTCTTTGATTATCACATGACCGTGGGAGTGTAGACCAATGGCTGTCATGTGAACATTTTACTGTAGGTTAATTTGCATAAGTTACTAGGAAATGTTCATTAGTTTATGTGTGAATTAGGAATAGTATAAATATGAATAATAGAAACCTGTTGTGATTGTAGGTGGGATAGCCATGACGGTGACTGGTGCTGGCTTTGACAGTTCACATGTGGTGAAGTTGAACGGAAGTGACATTTGTGAGACGCAGTCTGTCAACCTAACTGAGATCATCTGTATAGTGCCAGCGGTGAGTGTAGACATAGTGGCAGTTGCATTTGTGGGTGGGCTGATGAGTAGAGGGTGGGTGGGTGGGCTGATGGGTAGAGGGTGGGTGGGTGGGCTGATGGATAGATGGTGGGTGGGTGGGCTGATGGATAGAGGGTGGGTGGGTGGGCTGATGGGTAGAGGGTGGGCGTGACTGATGTGATGGGTAGAGGGTGGGTGGGCTGATGGGTAGAAGGTGGGTGTGACTGATGTGATGGGTAGAGGGTGGGTGGGCTGATGGGTAGGGGGTGGGCGTGACTGATGTGATGGGTAGAGGGTGGGTGGGCTGATGAGTAGAGGGTGGTGTGACTGATGTGATGGGTAGAGGGTGGGTAGGCTGATGGTTAGAGGGTGGGCGTGACTGATGTGACTACAGGGTAAGATGTTCAATGTGTGGTGTTTCAGCATGCAGAGGGAGCAGCAGCAGTGACCATTGTAGAGAACGATGTTGTGATTGCGGGCAGTGATAACTCTGTGGAGTTCACCTACCAGAACGCAAGCACGCCAAGACTTACAAGTCAAAATGCTACCACCGGCACACCTCTAGGTAATTTTGACAGTCTGACTCCATTAGATTTATTTTGTAATTGTTTGTTATAGACTAACTAGTTGATGATTTTGGCATCGGAAGGTAAGACTTGTAAGCTCAGTAAGATGACTTGTAATGCCTTAATTCCAGCATCAATTCCTACAGACCTCACCTTATACCCAACATCAACTTCTACAGATATTTCCATAAACCCATCATCAACACCTACATACCTGTCATTAAACCCATCATCAACTTCTACGTACCTCTCCTGAAACCCGTCATCAAGTCATACAAACATCTTAAACCAGCAACTCCTACAGATCTCTCCTTAAGCCCAGCATCAACTCCTACAGACTTCTCCTTAAACCCAGCATCAACTCCTGTATACCTCTCATTAAACCCATCATCAATTCCTACAAACGTATCCTTAAACCCAGCATCAACTCCTGTATACCTCTCCTTAAACCCATCATCAATTCCTACAAACTTATCCTTAAACCCAGCATCAACTCCTACAGATCTCTCCTTAAACCCAGCATCAACTCCTACAGACCTCTCCTTAAACCCAGCATCAACTCCTACAGACCCCTCCTTAAGCCTAGCATCAACTCCTGCAGATCTCTCCTTAAACCCAGCATCAGCTCCTACAGACCTCTGCTTAAGCCTAGCATCAACTCCTACAGATCTCTCCTTAAACCCAGCATCAACTCCTATAGACCTCTCCTTAAACCCAGCATCAACTCCTACAGACTTATCCTTAAACCCAGCATCAACTCCTGTATACCTCTCCTTAAACCCATCATCAATTCCTACAAACTTATCCTTAAACCCAGCATCAACTCCTACAGATCTCTCCTTAAACCCAGCATCAACTCCTACAGACCTCTCCTTAAGCCCAGCATCAACTCCTACAGACTTCTCCTTAAACCCAGCATCAACTCCTACAGACCTCTCCTTAAGCCCAGCATCAACTCCTACAGACTTCTCCTTAAACCCAGCATCAACTCCTATAGACCTCTCCTTAAACCCAGCATCAACTCCTATATACCTCTACTTGAATCTAGCATCAACTCCTACAGTCCTCTCCATAAACCCATCATCAACTTGTACATATATCTCATTGATTCTACCATCAACTGCTACAGGCCTCTCCTGACAGCGAGATTGTTGTGTGCTGTTTCAGGTGGCCAGGTGATGCGTATTGACATCAATAACCTTGGCGCTGTGTCCAGTGTCATGGTTGGTAAAATATTGGCTCCAATCATTGCACAAGACACAAACTTTGTCGCCATTCTACTGCCACCACTTGGTGACGGTGTCCACCAGATCTACTTAAATGTCACCGGTAAAGGTTACCTTGTCACCGACACGTAAGTATTGGCACCACTTATTTACTTTTTTATCCGCTTCATGCCATGTGGCACATATGGCTCGCACAAGATATAATCCAACAATCCCCTCTGTCTTGTTGCTCTGCCTAGTATTACTCCATCTGCCTCTAGTACATTATTCGTCATTCTTCTCCATGTGTTTTTGGTTTAACTCTTTCTGATTCATTCCAGTAGTTGGCTGTTCATCCTGTGGACATGGCCAAGCCATTTTCACGGTCTTTTTTTTGGATGAGGCATATGTGTTGTTTTGTTGGTTGGTGGAGTGTGGTTTTGTAGATGATCTCAGTATGTTCCTTATGCAGGTGATGTGGTAGCTGGAAAGTCAGTTGATGGCTTGCTGTGTCATGCAGCAGCAATCTGAGCCATAGAGGAGCACAGAGAGGACATTGCTCTGGTAGATTCTGAGTTTGGTCTTTCAGGAGTAAAATGCTGATCTGGCTTTTCCCATTCATATTGTGATGTTTTCTGCATCTCGTTGGAGACTGATGGTAGACTTCCCAGTTAAGTGAAGTTGTTGACGTACTCAGTTGATGATTATTGATCACAATGCTTTTCAGTGCTTTTGTCTTTTTTGCAGTAATTGTGAGACCAAATGGAACTAGCATGTTGCTCTAGGTTGCTTATTTTCCTCTGTACCTGGCCTCATGCGAGGTCATCTGCATAAGTTTTGGTCATCGAGTTAGTGAAGAAACATCCTCATTATGGTTCTGATTACCTACTGATTGTGTAAATGCTAGATGTGTGAATGTGGCTGTAATTGACAGATATGTGGTGAAAAAATGCAACTGGACTTTGTTGCTGTGGCTTATATTTTTGCGGTACCAAAGTAATAAAAATGATATCACCATTCCCTTAGTTGCATATTTCACACACTTATCCCCTGACATTGACCCTAAGTAAAACTCTCATCGGATGTATGCCTTTTTAGTATGCTAGAACCAAGTTATTATTGTTATGACTGGGATTGAACACACAGCCTCCAGGTGACAAGACAGGTCCTGCTACATTCCGCTGTGGTGAAAGATGTAACCTACTCAACATATGGTACATCAGTTGTAGAACACTCTACGGCGGTTTGCTGATGTTTATTTGGTTTGTAAAGTGTAAACAAATTAGATGTTGCAGTGGTTATCATGGTAGACTGGGAGTGTGTTTCGGAAATGCTAAAAGCAGGATAGCTAGCTACCGTAAATCCTGTATTTGTAATCGCGGCTTCAATTACAGTAATGTGTCGCCTGATTATTACGATTATTACATTTTTATTACCAGCTGTCAATCAAACACCTTTGAAGTCAACTCAGCTGGTACAATTGCACTGATCCAGCTACAGTAACATCAACATAATACATGGTTCTGCATACAATGGCATAAAAATAAAACTTCTCAACATATTTGAGTAATTTTAGCTTTACCGTATAGCTTAAATGCTTAAATTCAGCCACCCAGTTATTTTCTGGTAGCATAGTGACATTTGTTTATTTTTGTTTTCCGTTTTGACAACATTCACGGATAGTAATATTCCAACAATAATATAAAATATGATGTAGTTATTATCAATGCATTACAATAAAGTCTTTTAGCAATACTATGATACCTTATTCACTCATTTATGCTAATTAATAGCAAAGTTATGACTTTTTATGGAACCCACTTAATTTTTCCTAATTGTGTGCGCTACAGAAGTACGTTACACGCAGGGCTAAAATGGTTTTGGCTCAAAGTCCAGGTGTGGCTTTAAATAAAGTGTTTGCCTGTAACAAAAACGTCAGAGTCTAGGTCAAAAGTCAGGGTGCGGCTTTAATTAGTGGTGCGGTTACAAATACAGGATTTATGGTAAATCAAGAAGTGCTTGATGACATAGTTCGTTAGCAGGTTTAAAAACATGATAATGGTGAGTTTTATTCTAGATGTTATAAATAAAATATGGAGATCCAAAATGTTTCTGTTATATTTGATACAGTGGCTCTCTGCCTAGCATTGATGTTGACTTCAAAGTGACAGGCGTGTCAACTACAAAGTGCTCTATCTATGGTGGATGCTATGTCACCATCACTGGCAGTGGCTTCCCCAATAACAAGGATGTCACTCAGATTAGCTTTGGCCGAGCACCCTGCAAGATCAACTCACTCACTAGCACCAATGTGCAATGTCAGATTGACATTGCTAAAAAGACGTGGTTTGTCGACAACTCTGGCATCCATCCAGGTGGGTGAATATTTGTTGCCCCTGTCCCATTCTGTTTCTGTCCTTGTGAGTTGTATTGAGGGATACATCCAGTGGTGTCACAACATTAACAGAGTCAAACCTGTCAGTGTGATTTTTTCAGTGACAACTCATCTGAATAATCATAGTCTGTTTTAATTAGAAATTAATAAAACAAATTACGAGCACAAGTTTCTCTGCAAGAGAGTGCCACATATGTGGGGTGTAAAATTTTACATTACTAGCATTATCACCATATGTATATCATGAATTCTATGCTGTACATTATTAAAATTAAGGCCCTATCAAACAGACTGATATGTATCGATGTATGTATGACTATTTCTTGACCTTGTGAACTTTTTTATTTAATTTTTTTCGATAAACCATCACACTGATATTTGTGTGAAAGTTTTCCCTGAATGTAATATACATTATCTATCTCTCACCTGCCTTTCACCTGAATGTGGTGTGTACTACCTGTGTTTCACCTGAATGTGATGTACACTACCCATCTTTCACCTGAATGTGGTGTGTACTACCTGTCTTTCACCTGAATGTGGTGTACACTACCCATCTTTCACCTGAATGTGATGTACAATACCTGTCTTTCACCTGAATGTGGTGTACATTACCTGTCTTTCATCTGAATGTGGTGTACACTACCTGTCATTCACCTGAATGTGATGTACATTACCTGTCTTTCACCTGAATGTGGTGTACATTACCTGTCTTTCATCTGAATGTAGTGTACACTACCTGTCTTTCACCAGAATGTGGTGTACATTACCTGTCTTTCACCTGAATGTGATGTACATTACCTGTCTTTCACCTGAATGTGATGTACATACCTGTCTTTCACCTGAATGTGGTGTACATTACCTGTCTTTCATCTGAATGTGATGTACATACCTGTCTTTCACCTGAATGTGGTGTACAATACCTGTCTTTCATCTGAATGTGATGTACATTACCTGTCTTTCACCTGAATGTGATGTACATTACCTGTCTTTCACCTGAATGTGATGTACATTACCTGTCTTTCACCTGAATGTGATGTACATACCTGTCTTTCATCTGAATGTGATGTACATACCTGTCTTTCACATGAATGTGGTGTACATTACCTGTCTTTCATCTGAATGTGGTGTACATTACCTGTCTTTCATCTGAATGTAGTGTACACTACCTGTCTTTCACCTGAATGTGATGTACATTACCTGTCTTTCACCTGAATGTGATGTACATTACCTGTCTTTCACCTGAATGTGATGTACATACCTGTCTTTCACCTGAATGTGGTGTACATTACCTGTCTTTCATCTGAATGTGGTGTACAGTACCTGTCTTTCACCTGAATGTGACTCACATTACCTCTTTTTCATGTAAATGTGATGTATGTTTCCTGTTTTTCACCTGAATGTGATATACACATTTACCTGCAGTGCATGGGGAGCGATACCTGTGGAACCTGCCAATACTGACAGTGGAACAGGGTGATGAAGTTGACTGGAGCTGGGAACCCCCGGAGTATATCTCAGGAGTCAACTACCGTGTGGAGCAGACAGCCAGTGCAACTGTCTTCACCTACGATGGCAGTGGCTTCAGCAGTGGAAAAGTCAGCACCCCAACAGGTGGGTATGTGGACTATCACCCCAACAGGTGAGTACTTGGGCTATCACTCCAACAAGTGGGTACTTGGGCTATCACCCCAACAGGTGGTTACTTGGGCTATCACCTGAACAGACGGGTACTTAGGCTATCACCCCAACAGGTGGGTACATGGGCTATCATTTCAAAAGGTAGGTACTTAGGCTATCACTCTCTCATTGCATTTTGAAACCAGGCATTAAAAATCTCACAGTAATAAACACATGTCTAGAACAGACAGATCTGGAAGTACTATTTTTAGATTAAGTATAAATGCTCATGGAAAATGCATCCATCATGAAAATCACAATGTCCATCTGTCTGCAGACAATGTTTGCTAGAGAAAAGTACAGAAAATGTGTTGAGCTAGGTAAAGAGATGTCCATACAATAAAGAACCCTTCAGCGAGGTTGGACTTGTTCCTACACTTGGTGCAGTGACTGGATTTGTGTGTTGCAGGCAGCTACAGATACAGGTTTGTTGAGTTGGGCACCTTCTACTACTGGAGTGGTCTTATCAATACCCATAACTTGACGATGAGAGGCGTGGTGCATGTGGTGAAGAAGAAGTCTTATGTGGAGCCACTCACCTACAAAGTTGGCACTATTGAGCCCAAGTATGAGCCGCCTGGTGAGTTGGAATGTTCTCAACATCACTGTCATTCTTTCAAGATTCATGGGCTTGTAATTATCAGGGCTTGATTAAGATATAGACTCCTTGATTGCCATTCATGTCATCATTCATGTGGCAGTCTGTCATGTTGATAAACAAACAAATGTGTAACATGTTGCAGCAGCGGGAAGGAGGAAGAGATCAGTTGACAAGTGTGCAAGTATCCCAATCACGGAATGCACCGAGGCAGATCCAAGTGAATTCCAGGTGGCATTCTTGACATGCCTCGCGTCTGAGATGACATCTATCTCCCCGCAGCAGGGCACTTCCCTCGACACAATCATCATCACTGGCTCTGGCTTTGAAGCAAGTCAAGATTGTACAGAAGTGTTGGTTGGTGGCAAACCTTGCCTCGTCTCCAGCGTCACAAACACAAGCATTGAATGTAAGGTTGACAACACCGCAGAACTAGAGATCGGCTTCAGATACGAGGTGACGGTGAACATCAAAGGCAATGGCTTCTCCCTGCCTCTGATCCCCAATGAGTTGCAGCGGCGGTTTGCACTACTTCCCCATGTCTCGTCTGTCAGTCTGTCCAGTGGGTCTGTCGCTGGTGGCACCAAGCTCCGGTTAAACGGGGGCGGGTTCATTGACACCGACACACAGGTGGTCATTGACGGGGCAGTGTGTGAAATCAAAAGTTTGGATTATGCACAGATCAATTGTGTGACGGCCCGCCACACAGCTGGTGGTCCATACAACATCAGTGTCACTGTAAAGAGCATGGCTGCAGAATGTCCATCAAATGATTGTTTGTTTGAGTACAGTGAAGGAAAGACGCCTCACATCACCGCTGTCCAGCCATCAGAGGTGGCGGCTGACATAACAATCACCATCACAGGGTCAAACTTTGGAAATGAGACTGCTGTTGTTTCTGTTGGTGACATTGATCTTTTTGTGCTGTCAACAACCGATACAGAAATCTTGTGCACTGTTGATAACATCCCTGTTGGTGACAACACCCTGCATGTGACCCTGCCAGGACGAGGCTTTCCTGTTGGTGAGGTCAAGGTCATCAGCAGCGCAGTCATCTCGAGTGTTACCCCCACTGAGGGTAGTTTGGCCGGCAAGACGATGGTGACAATCGAGGGTAATGGATTTGTGTCTGACAACACCTTGGTGAAGATTGACGGGAAGGATTGTGTGGTGAAGACAGTCAACCTGTCATCTCTGACCTGTGAAATTCCACCTCATGCTGCTGGTGATGTCAACATCGTTGTGACGTCAAACTCCAAGAATTACCCTAGCCAGTCATTCAGTTACACTGATGCTGCCACCCCAAAAGTCACTGGCATCAACCCAACCGAGGGGTACGTTGGTGACATTATCACAATCTCTGGGTCTGGCTTCAGTGACAGTGAGGACAATGTGGTGACCGTGGGTGATGTGGCATCTGAAGTCTCATCAAGTTCTGCAACAGAGATCCAGTGTGTTGTGGGCAAACAGATGGCTGGTCAGTATGATGTTGTTGTCATGGTACCGGTCAAGGGGGCAGCTTCTAGCACCTCACAGTTCACATACAAGATGACAGTGACCAGCATCAGCCCCACTGAGGGTGAGTAGTCAGGTTCTTTCTACTTTATTCAAGCTGGCTGTACCAGTGAGAGAGTTAATTTGTAGTGGGAATCATAATTATAATCAGCAATTTGAGAAGAAATAGTAGAGTGTGTTAAGTGCCTGTAAATAATTTTTTTAAATTTATTTTCAGTACAAAATAATTGAAATCTCAACAAGGTTTTATTAAGAAAAATATAACTATAACCGTAATCGAGCTTTATATATAAGTATAATAATCAGCTAACCATTTTGTGAACCATGTTGAGTGGTTCCTTCCTTGTAGCTACATAAAGTACATTTCATATTTTGCAAGTGTAATGTTTATTGTTAGGGCCTGACAGATCCTCAACATACTCAGACAGTTTGCATTGGTGTCTGTTTCAGGAAGCTTTGCTGGTGGTCAGAGAATCACTGTTAGTGGAACTGGTCTATATGAAGATGTAGGCGTCACTGTGTGTGACTTGGCTTGCTCTATCAGCAGCAGTCAAGACACAAACTCACTAGTGTGTGATACACCCGCACACTCAGGTACATGTCATGACAGTTTACAGAGTTGTATTACAGACAGCACTTTGTTGTGGTAGATACAACATGACATGGTGACTGTGAATTTGTAAATGCATTTTCTGCTATGATTGAAAAAATGAATGTCTTTTGGGATGTCTTAAACACTATGTATTTAAACAATTTTGGTACACTTATTTTGCAATTGACCTATGTATCATGATTGTAGGATATAACTCCACATAGTAATACTGACCTTGTCATGTACATAACCCCTCAGGATAAAATTCATCTGGACAAAATGCCTCACAGACTTAACTACTCATGGACATAACCATTTATGAACAAAACCATCACCATTTTAAAGATCAAATTATACACAATTAGGTAGATCATTATTATTTCTACTATTCAATATATGTGAAGTGCTTATAATTATTTATGTGACTGAATAATTTTTAATAAATAAATTGCAGAAAAAAATTACTTACGGGTTTTGTCCATGATATGTTTTGTCCGTGAGTAATTATGTCCAGATTGGTTATGTTGTGATTGTGAGGGGGTTTTCTCTGAGAGGGGTTATGTCCCTACCCCATCCATTATATGATCTATTGCCTAACAGCAAGGTGCTTAAAGCCATCAAACTGTATGCTGAATATTAATTTCGTTGTGACAAAAACACAGTACAAAGTTGTTCAAGTGAACACTGCATGCAGCAAACATTGATTTAAAAAATGCAATGTTGGCCTTGTAGTGTTACATGTGTATGTAGACTTTTTGGTAGGCAAAGCATGACAGATGTCATATACATAATTATGATTGTGATATACCACGGGTAGGCAAACAGTGATGATCATTCAATTGTGATCCCATAATTTAGATTGGCCCTTGTCATGATTACTGGCATTGGTGTAGACAGTGCATTTGGGATATAAGAAAGTTTTCATTATCACATGTGATGAGAAATTAATGGAATAAATTATACACTGACTGTCTAGATGCAAGCGTATGACACCGTTAGCCAACATACCATTACTTGGTATTGTACATTAATATACACTGAAGACCACCCAACTATTTGTTTCTTATTTCAGGGACTGGCACACAGTCATGTGATGTGACTGTCTCGTATGGAACCCTCGCCCCCATCACACTTACTGGTGGCTACACCTACAGTGATGCAAAGACACCAACTGTAACATCAGTGACACCAAAGGTTGGAGTGACATCTGGTGGAGACAAGCTGACCATCACGGGAACAGATTTTGGGTGAGTCCAATCTCCCACACTAGTAATTTTTTGCATACATGTGACTGTTTTGTTGGGAGTCCTCTATTTACTGTCCACGAGTATCTTTTGGTGTAGTTGAAATTATACCATAAACTTCATACAGAGGTCACAATTGGTGAGATGTTTTTATTAGTTTGAAAGCATCTGGCCATATTTTAAATTGACTGGTCCAGACTATAAAGTAAAAAAGTAAAGGTAAGTTCTTATATAGCGCAGTATCCAGTCCTTAGGACTGCTCAAAGCGCTTTACACTTTACTCTCTGGCAGACCTGTTCAATCAAACTGCATCTCGACTTCTCAGGGAAGCATTCAGCCACGCTGAAATTAATGCGCAATGACTATCCAATTGAGGATATACCTATTGGTCATTGAACTAATAATATGTTGTTTATCTACTATTCTTGTATTAGTAGACTGACTGTCTTGATGTCATGTCATCTACACATGAATGATTGCCGTAGTAAATGTAAAGACACAACTGAAACAACAATAATATGTTGTTTATCTACTATTCTTGTATTAGTAGACTGACAGTCTTGATGTCATGTCATCTACACATGAATGATTGCCGTAGTAAATGTAAAGACAACTGAAACAACAATAATATGTTGTTTATCTACTATTCTTGTATTAGTAGACTGACAGTCTTGATGTCATGTCATCTACACATGAATGATTGCTGTAGTAAATGTAAAGATACAACTGAAACAACAATAATATGTTGTTTATCTACTATTCTTGTATTAGTAGACTGACAGTCTTGATGTCATGTCATCTACACATGAATGATTGCCGTAGTAAATGTAAAGACAACTGAAACAACAATAATATGTTGTTTATCTACTATTCTTGTATTAGTAGACTGACAGTCTTGATGTCATGTCATCTACACATGAATGATTGCCGTAGTAAATGTAAAGACAACTGAAACAACAATAATATGTTGTTTATCTACTATTCTTGTATTAGTAGACTGACAGTCTTGATGTCATGTCATCTACACATGAATGATTGCTGTAGTAAATGTAAAGATACAACTGAAACAACAATAATATGTTGTTTATCTACTATTCTTGTATTAGTAGACTGACAGTCTTGATGTCATGTCATCTACACATGAATGATTGCCGTAGTAAATGTAAAGACAACTGAAACAACAATAATATGTTGTTTATCTACTATTCTTGTATTAGTAGACTGACTGTCTTGATGTCATGTCATCTACACATGAATGATTGCCGTAGTAAATGTAAAGACAACTGAAACAACAATAATATGTTGTTTATCTACTATTCTTGTATTAGTAGACTGACTGTCTTGATGTCATGTCATCTACACATGAATGATTGCTGTAGTAAATGTAAAGACACAACTGAAACAACAATAATATGTTGTTTATCTACTATTCTTGTATTAGTAGACTGACAGTCTTGATGTCATGTCATCTACACATGAATGATTGCCGTAGTAAATGTAAAGACAACTGAAACAACAATAATATGTTGTTTATCTACTATTCTTGTATTAGTAGACTGACTGTCTTGATGTCATGTCATCTACACATGAATGATTGCCGTAGTAAATGTAAAGACACAACTGAAACAACAATAATATGTTGTTTATCTACTATTCTTGTATTAGTAGACTGACTGTCTTGATGTCATGTCATCTACACATGAATGATTGCCGTAGTAAATGTAAAGACAACTGAAACAACAATAATATGTTGTTTATCTACTATTCTTGTATTAGTAGACTGACAGTCTTGATGTCATGTCATCTACACATGAATGATTGCCGTAGTAAATGTAAAGACACAACTGAAACAACAATAATATGTTGTTTATCTACTATTCTTGTATTAGTAGACTGACAGTCTTGATGTCATGTCATCTACACATGAATGATTGC
>CM034542.1:33102806-33206274 GCA_020002185.1 Paraescarpia echinospica | reverse complement strand
AATATGTTGTTTATCTACTATTCTTGTATTAGTAGACTGACAGTCTTGATGTCATGTCATCTACACATGAATGATTGCCGTAGTAAATGTAAAGACAACTGAAACAACAATAATATGTTGTTTATCTACTATTCTTGTATTAGTAGACTGACAGTCTTGATGTCATGTCATCTACACATGAATGATTGCCGTAGTAAATGTAAAGACAACTGAAACAACAATAATATGTTGTTTATCTACTATTCTTGTATTAGTAGACTGACTGTCTTGATGTCATGTCATCTACACATGAATGATTGCTGTAGTAAATGTAAAGACAACTGAAACAACAATAATATGTTGTTTATCTACTATTCTTGTATTAGTAGACTGACTGTCTTGATGTCATGTCATCTACACATGAATGATTGCTGTAGTAAATGTAAAGACAACTGAAACAACAATAATATGTTGTTTATCTACTATTCTTGTATTAGTAGACTGACAGTCTTGATGTCATGTCATCTACACATGAATGATTGCCGTAGTAAATGTAAAGACACAACTGAAACAACAATAATATGTTGTTTATCTACTATTCTTGTATTAGTAGACTGACTGTCTTGATGTCATGTCATCTACACATGAATGATTGCCGTAGTAAATGTAAAGACAACTGAAACAACAATAATATGTTGTTTATCTACTATTCTTGTATTAGTAGACTGACTGTCTTGATGTCATGTCATCTACACATGAATGATTGCCGTAGTAAATGTAAAGACACAACTGAAACAACAATAATTGTTGTTGCTCCCATCTTTCTCCCTTCAATAAATGGTGACCCTGGCCTTGATATTGGTCCGTGATGATTTTTGTTTCCCGTCACTGCTGTTGCACTGCCAACAACGATTCAAACATTTAATTGCAGCACGGATACGGCCGCCATTTCTGTCATCGTAGATGGCGCTACATGTGTTGTCTCGACAGTCAGCGATACTTCGATTGAGTGTACAAGTGGGAAGCATCTGACCAGTCTACAGGCCCTGGTCGATGTGTTTGTTGCAAGCAGCGGCAAGGCTAAGAATGTAAGTGCATGGGACTGTATTGTGTAAATGTGCAAACAGGAACAGACTAAGGGACTCAATGTGCATCCCAGTATATGTTGGCAATGTTCCATATTCTGAGCTGCAAATTCATTAAGCATTTTACTAGGCAGACTGGTGTAATATTCCAACTTGGCTGAGTCATTATTTCTGAAGTGGTACATGCTGTGGGCTGACAATTTTAGAATGCGATCTCCATATATAGGTTAGAATGTGGCAGGCCTGTTGGCCTACTTTCATGAGTAAATACATTTGTTTTTAATAAATGTTACAGCTTAGCCTAGTAGTTGTTAAATATGAGCAAGAAAATGCGATGATATTTAAGGCTTGACTTGCGGGAAAATCTTGGGTTTGGATCATTGTGGATATTGGTGCAAAAATTTCAGAAAATATATGGAAGGATTGAAGAGATAAATATTGTTATTACATAAATATTATTCGTAAACTATCCATAGACATAATATATTAACAAGCAACTGAAGCTAAATGGTAGTCAGAGGAAGTGTATTTGAGGACGTTAGTCGCAGGCTTCGGTGGGTGACAGTCGGGGGAAATTGAGTTTGTTGATGTGGCTAGTGTCCCATGTATTCGCTAAGGTGCGGTATAACCAAAATAAACAAGGCAATCTAGCGTAAAATGTAACATTTGTGCACAGTAAACAATCTTCTCAAGATAGCCGCACCGGGTATCATGTCAGTTGATTTCATTATTTTTGTCTTCATAGAACATTAGTAGGTGTCAGTATGAACATGTGTACTATTAAAAAACCAAGGCACTAGCGCCATATGTCACCAATCAGTCCTTTAAATACTAGTATTTTTAGTGTGTCTGTGGAAAGTCCCTTTTCAGATTCTTAGAAACTGACGATGTTTCCATACTGACGATCACGTGTGCGTCAGCCCAGTTCAAACATAAATTCATTCACCATGAATGCAGATCATAATAGTCTGGTTATTCTCATGCCACTATGCTGTTGTATTATAATTACCTAAATGCATCACGCTGTCAAATCACCAAATACTGGCGGTAGTTTTGTTTATTCTCCGATAATGCCCAACCTCAGCCGCCATTTGCAATGACACGTAACTGACCCCAGCAGGTGTCAATCAATGTTGTCTACTACAACAAGTTCAACACATGGCCCTTCGTAACACAATATCATGAGACAACATGGCAGGAAAACCTTGGGTGGGAAATCTCAGTAATATAAGTGTCTGTCAAATTGTGTTGAAATAAGCCACATGCCAATAAAAAAAGTCACATTTCTAAGCAAAAAACAAGCATCTGGTGACTCGTGTATTATTAGTAACAACCAGGAAGTATTACTTAATGTAACTTTTTATAAAAACTACAATACTTACAAAGCCATAACTTGCCATATGAACTCGACTTGTGTTTACTCAAAATTGCACGGGATGGTTTTATGTTTGGTGAAGGGGTCATGCCAAAAATGCAGTACGGATTTTTGCTGTCTTTCAACATTGTAGCAAAATGTTTATGAAGCTGTATCAAACATAATATGCATTAATTTGTTTACAATAAAACCCGTCTGAATGTCAATAACATGTTTGTACTTACAACCATAAAAAAAATTCTTTTGGAGAGTTTCTCAAAATGAATTAAAATGCAATTTTAAGGTGATTTTTGACATATTTTTAAATTGTTTTTAAACACATTTAAATATCTCTAAACAACATAAAAAATCAGATCTTTTTGGTCTGGAGTATTGTTTAGTATCTGAGGCAAACTCTGAGAAAAAATGGATAGCTTATCTTCAAAACGTATATTAGAAATGATTAATTCAAAAGAAGCATATAATAGCCGGTGCAGCCACCTTAAAGGCTTCATAGTGAATAATGTAAACATAGTTGACTATATCAGAAAAAATACAAGTAAATTCTAGTTAGCATGGTGCCGTGCAAACGGAAAGTAAAAGCAACGTGACATTTGGTGTGTGCTGCATGTAGCAGTTTGATTGATTTTGAAATGACCAGCTGCGATAAGACACGGGCTGCATGAGGCTAAGTTAATAGAATTTGAATGTTGGGATTGTGCTCATGTTAGAAGGTTAAAGAAGGAAGTAGACAATTTAAAGGATATATAGTTAGGGTGTTGATGGGAAACACAAACAAGGAAGGGAAATCAGGTGATATGACAGTGGAAATGAAGGAGACAGGTGGTGTTGTGAGGGATGTTAGAGGGCTTGTTGGTGAGACTGTGAAACAGAAGGAACAAGAGAAGAAGAAGAACACAGAGGGATGGAGGAAAAGTGCTCGGTAGATAAAAGATAAACAGGCCAGTGGGGACAAATTATCATGTGGTCAGACTGCAGAGAATGAGGAGAGAAGTGAAAGCGATACAGGTGATCAAGAGGTAGATACTACAGAGGCAGTTGGTAAGACAGTGAAACAAAAGACTGAGAAGAAAGCAGATGGAAGAAGACAGAGTGTTCAGCAAAAGAAAGGTAAACAGATCTTGTTGAGGAGCTGCAACAGAAGGAAGGCAAGAGTTATGCAGGTGCAGTAGTTAATGGGAAAGAGAGAAAACTGAGAGTAGTTGTGGGGGATTCTATCATCAGGAAGTTGGACAAGACAATAAACAATGGGGAGGATATGACTGTATGTCTACCAGGGTCGAAGATAGAGAATGTCACAGAATGAGTAGATCAAGTCATGGGTAATGGCAACGGGGGATCTATTCTTGTGCATGTGGGCACCAATAATGCTGAGAAGGAAGGTACGACAGCCATCATTGGCAAGTATAGAAGACTGGTCCACACACTGAAAGAGGTATACGTTGGACAAATTGTTTTATCGAGTATACTGCCAAAAGTGGGTGGCAGAGGACAGTACTACAAGAATTGTAGAAGAATGGCAATTAATACACTGTTACACAAGTTGTGTATGGAGGAAGGAGTCGGCTTTGTAAACATATGGGCAAGCTTTCTTGGGAGGGAAGATCTGTTTATGAGTGATGGGCTTCATCTGACAGGAAAAGGAGCAGCAGTTCCAAGGAGTGAGTTCATCAGGTGCGTAGATGAAGGTACAGGCGCAGTTAAGTATTTAAACTAGATGCGAAGGGGGTATACGTAGAACCACCTCAAATGATGGTAGACCTACAAGCAAATCTATAAGGAAAGGTTCACCAAATATCCTGCACAATGCTATAAAAATGAAAGCGACATAAAGAATCATCTGCATCGACACCTTGGCTTGAACATTAACGTTGAAGCTGTTAACACAAAATATGACTCCTATGCTTCTTTCCACATAACGTGTGGATGTGCTCTGAAAAAAAGAAAAATGTCTTTAGGAAACCTGGTATACTAAACAGGATCTAAAACAACATGTATGCGCCCCTGTCACATACACCTTTCTGTGCAAAGCAATGATACAAGACCAATGTTGATTGAACCAGGCCAACTTAATGACATTTATTCACTAACACATATTAAACAACACCATATATACATAAAACCACACCATATATACATACATCAATACACAGCAAGCATGCCGGCCCCAACAGCATTGTTAAGCAATACCTACAATTTCTAAGCATATAACTTCCGAGACATCTACTTACTAACATGACTAACTACATGACTGCACTATACTTCCCACTACCACCGTAACGGTGGGGGTCACTCCGCCCCGCCCTTATAATGAAAGCGCCAATTAAAAAGCTTCTGAACCAACAAGTAAAGTGATATAGGGAGGAGGGTGGGCAAAACAACGATACCAAATATAACTAAATCAACATAAAAACAGCACACAGAATCTTGGTGATTGGCGAGCCAATAGTATACACTGAATCAAACCAAACCAGAGAGTGAGGCTGAATTTCCTTTGTGGCTGGCCTATATAGCCCCTATCACTCCTTTACATATTCTGTATGAATCATTCCATGGGATAGGAGTGTCAACAATGGATTACTCGGATGGAATATAGTACATGGGCACCCACCTGGTGGCGTTACAATAATTTGGGATATCAAACTAGAAAGATTTATTAAACCACTAGATCTAAATCTTGATTGGTGTGTAGCAATAGAAATGACTCAAGGGACAAAGAAATGTGCGATATTTAATGTATATATGCCTTATCAATGTAATGATAATGAACCTGTTTATGTAGAAAAACTGGGTATTCTCAAAGCCATTACTGATTAACTGGACAATTCTTGCTATGGCATAATTGGTGATTGGAATGCCAACTTAAGTGACATTGATAACTCATTCTTTGTTCATCACATGTTAAATTTCTGCTGTGAACATCACATGTTAAATTTCTGCTGTGAAAATAATTTAAAAACTCATACATATGTTAGTGAGCATTGGAATACAACCTCCTGGTTGGATCATGGCAGAGCAAGCAATGATTTTCACAACAATATAAGTAAGATCAATATTTTATATGATGTCAGTGATGAAGATCATTTACCATTCAAAGTGTATGTCAATATTGACTGTATCCCAAATTTAACGGGCAGTACAAATAATACAGAAAAGATTAGATGGAATACTATGACAGATACGTAGAGCTAAAGAAAAAGGATTTGGGAGTGACAGTTTGTGCTAACATGAATGTTTCAGAGCAATGTGGAATTGCTACTTCAAAGGGTAACCAAATACTAGGGCTAATTAGAAGAAATATCACTTATGAACAAACAGCTGATTGCACCACTGTACAAAGCAATAGTTATACCTCATTTAGAATATTGCATACAAGCTTGGAGGCCAGATCGTAAGATGAACATAGATAAGTTAGAAAGAGTACAACGAAGAGCAACTAAGCTGATTCCTGAAATGAAAGATCTTAGTTATGAAAGACACCTGTTAGATTGCGGGTTGACAACATTAGAGACTAAGAGACTAAGTGGAGACCAAATAGAAGTTTTTAAAATATTGAATGGTTTTAACGATACTGATAGAAATATTTTCTTCAAACTTAAAGAAGGCAGTAGAACCAGAGGGCACAATGCAGCATTAGTCAAAGAACAGTGTAGGTTAGATGTGAGAAAATACTTATTCTTTCAGAGGACAATAAATGACTTTAACAAATTATCTGATAATTGTGTTAATGCTAGCAGCGTGAATATGTTCAAAAATAAAATTGACAGCTGTCTGGGGAGGGCGGGCTATACGTAGTTATACAATTGTTGGACTCTCGATAAGCCAAAGGATTCCGTGTCCGCATGCTGCCTGGAGCTTGTAGCTCTGGACGGCAATCTTGTTAAATCTTGTTAAATTTGTGTCGTGTTTTATGGCTCCAAAGCTTGTGTGTAAAATCTGCAATCATGTTCTTGTTAAAATGCTTCTTGGTGGCCTAAAACAAAACATGACCTGTGAGTTGAAAGGTTATCTTTTTGATGGCAGGAAGCAGCTATGTTTGAATACCTTGACGTCTGGTCATCTAAAGATACTTGGGGAGGATTGGACCCACCTGAGGAGGGGTCACTTGTGGTCATTCCTGCTGGAAAAACTGTCATGTTGGATGTTGACACACCAGTCCTGAAGATGCTGCTCATTCAAGGTAGGGAGTCTAGGGACTGTGGCATGTGGGGCACGGTGGCATAGAGATTAGAGCGTAGAACTCTCAGTTGAGAGATTCCACGTTCAAATCCTATTATTGATGTTTTGAACCTTGGGCAAGTCTGTTCACACCACATTGCACCAGGTCACTCAGCAGTATGAATGAGTACCTGGCTATGGACAATGGTGATATTTGTGCATGAATATTCTTCATGCAGTAATTGCAGCATGGCTGAATGCTTCCCAGTAAAGTTGAAATGACATCTGATTGAACAGGTATGCTAGGGAGTGACATGTAATGTGGTTTGAGTAGTCCAAAGGACTTGATATCGCATTATATAAGAACGTACCTTTAAATCTGATATAAACTGTTTTCAGAGATCTTTCTTTCTTTCAGGTAAAAAGCTCTCAGAAGATTATTTGTTCTCAAAGAAGAAATGTTTCCAAGAAAATAATTTTTTCACAGTTCATGAAGTAACTATAATAATAAGTTACTCAGAAATGTGTACATTTTTCATAAGAACAACACATCAAATAATATTTATAATATTTAAACAGTTCCAAGGAAATCATGAAAAGTTAAAAGATTGATAATGAATATAAAAATGTACTAAATGTTTACTTACAAAAGCAGAATGTTTACATATTATGTATTATGCATTACAGCATTGTTATAACCTATAGCGACATAGTAGAGATGCAAACCAGACCTCAGCCAAGCACCTCTGAGACTGGAGAGCAAACACTATGAAGCACCTCTGAGACTGGAGAGCAAACACTATGAAGCACCTCTGAGACTGGAGAGCAAACACTATGAAGCACCTCTGAGACTGGAGAGCAAACACTATGAAGCACCTCTGAGACTGGAGAGAAAACACTATGAAGCACCTCTGAGACTGGAGAGCAAACACTATGAAGCACCTCTGAGACTGGAGAGCAAACACTATGAAGCACCTCTGAGACTGGAGAGCAAACACTATGAAGCACCTCTGAGACTGGAGAGCAAACACTATGAAGCACCTCTGAGACTGGAGAGCAAACACTATGAAACACCTCTGAGACTGGAGAGCAAACACTATGAAGCACCTCTGAGACTGGAGAGCAAACACTATGAAGCACCTCTGAGACTGGAGAGCAAACACTATGAAGCACCTCTGAGACTGGAGAGCAAACACTATGAAGCACCTCTGAGACTGGAGAGCAAACACTATGAAGCACCTCTGAGACTGGAGAGCAAACACTATGGAGCACCTCTGAGACTGGAGAGCAAACACTATGAAGCACCTCTGAGACTGGAGAGCAAACACTATGAAGCACCTCTGAGACTGGAGAGCAAACACTATGAAGCACCTCTGAGACTGCAGAGCAAACTCTATGGAGCACCTCTGAGACTGCAGAGCAAACTCTATGAAGCAGCAGTTAATCAGTTAGTTTTTCTTGTGAATGTGACATGTCAGGTGGTTTTGTTGTCAGGTGGTAAAGTGCTGTTTGATGAGAAGGATGTTGAACTGAAGTCAGAGAACATCCTGATAGTAGGCGGAGGCGTTCTACAGGTAAATACAACAGTCCTTAGTAGTTTGATAGTATGTGACTAGAACAAAGCTGACAACGATGGGTAGAATTTGCTTTTTTGCATTGTCAAACTAATTAGGTTTCTTACTGTTGAGCCAAATATTGTGTGGGACTCTCAGTTTTCATTTAGAATACAATATTGAAATTGCAGAAGTAGGATATGGCAGAAAAACATTTTGAGCATTTAAAAAAACCACCATTTCGCTTGAAGGCATTACTCTAAGGAAACATGGAAAACATGGGGTGTGCAAAAAGATTATGTTCTACCATCTAGAATTGCTATAGAGAAGGTTGAAATGATGCAGGTTGTTGTAGACAGGAACATGTCTCACCCTGTGTATCAGCCGTGCATGACACACACAACAGTCAGTAACTGCTGAGATCCTTCAAGCAGTGCTATTTAGAGTGACATTCTCAGTATTGTTACTATGCTTGCTGTGACTACATTTCAGATTGGCACGGAGGAGGAACCGTTCGAACACAAAGGAATCATCACCATGTATGGAGAAGTGCGTTCAAAAGAACTGCCCGTATACGGCGCCAAGACACTTGCTGTCCGCCATGGAGCATTAGAGCTACACGGTAGGCATGCTAACATAATCTAACAACTCAGAGGACTTAGATAGTCTACACATTCCATCTAGTGTCCGAAAAATTCTTTATGGCTAGTGGACCTAGATAGTCTACACATTCCATCTAGTGTTCTAACAATTCTTTAAGACTCTAGTGGACATAAATCGATCCTACACATTCCACCTAGTGTTCCAACAATTCTTTATGAATCTAGTGGTCATAAATCGATCCTACACATTCCATCTAGTGTTCTAACAATTCTTTAAGACTCTAGTGGACATAAATCGATTCTGCACATTCCATCTAGTGTTCCAACAATTCTTTATGACTCTAGTGGACATAAATCGATCCTACACATTCCATCTAGTGTTCCAACAATTCTTTATTAATCTAGTGGTCATAAATCGATCCTACACATTCCATCTAGTGTTCCAACAATTCTTTATGATTCTAGTGGACATAAATCGATCCTACACATTCCATCTAGTGTTCCAACAATTCTTTATGAATCTAGTGGTCATAAATCGATCCTACACATTCCATCTAGTGTTCCAACAATTCTTTAAGACTCTAGTGGACATAAATCGATCCAACACATTCCATCTAGTGTTCCAACAATTCTTTATGAATCTAGTGGTCATAAATCGATCCTACACATTCCATCTAGTGTTCCAACAATTCTTTATGAATCTAGTGGTCATAAATCGATCCTACACATTCCATCTAGTGTTCTAACAATTCTTTAAGACTCTAGTGGACATAAATCGATCCTACACATTCCATCTAGTGTTCCAACAATTCTTTATGAATCTAGTGGTCATAAATCGATCCTACACATTCCATCTAGTGTTCTAACAATTCTTTAAGACTCTAGTGGACATAAATCGATTCTGCACATTCCATCTAGTGTTCCAACAATTCTTTATGACTCTAGTGGACATAAATCGATCCTACACATTCCATCTAGTCTTCCAACAATTCTTTATGAATCTAGTGGTCATAAATCGATCCTACACATTCCATCTAGTGTTCTAACAATTCTTTATGACTATTGGACCTGGCTAGAGTCTACAAGTTCCATCCAGATGGAAAAACATAATTTTTGTTCAAGCAGTCTATAAGACCCCGTGGACCCAGTGTATACACATGCTATTATACAATACTTTATAAAGCAGTTACTTATTTGTTACAATTAACAAACAAATATCTTAAAAGTTAAGACATTTCAAATGATCTTAGTGAACCAAGGTTTCCATAAATATGTGTATCTGCAAACATATTGGTAACTAATGTGATTATGAGACCATGCACCAGTGTTTAATAATTATTTAATCAATCTACAAGTTAGGCTACAAATTAAGACTGAGAAGTAACTTGTATATATTGCCATTGAAAATATCTGATTTTGGATGCGGTTCCATCCTAATAATTATATTCCAGTTGAAGTGGAACGACGAGTTTGAGCAAACTAACTTTAGAGCCAGAAACAATGTAATGAAACATGTGTACGTGTGTAACCACAGGTAAGCCGACACCTGTCACCTGGACGCTGTTAGCGGAGACTGTTGCGGCCGGAGTCACAGAGATCAAACTTCAGATCCCGGTGACCTGGACTGGTGGTGACGAGATCGTCATTGCCTCAACTGGTGGACATATGAGCCAGAACGAGAACGAAAAGTGCACCATTGCGTCCGTTTCTGACGACCATATGACCTTGACTTTGACCAAGGCACTCGAGTACGACCATCTCGGCGAGACACAGACCTTTGAGGGTGGTATCACCTTGGAGACAAGGGCAGAGGTCGGACTGCTCACACACAATGTGGTTGTGCGAGGTTCTAATCTAAAGGACTGGAATGACAAGATCGAGGCCTGTCCAGATGGCTTTGATCCAGGTACATGGATAGCATCAAGTGGTGTTACTAACTAATGTCAATAATTCAGCCCTAATTTCAAAATTGTATACAACGATAATCGTTTTGCAATTAAATAGTTTTAGGTAAGCATCATTAATTGGGTTAGCCAATATGTTGATCTCTAAATCTGACCTCTGAGGTCACACAACGTTTTGTGTCATTGCTTTCTTTATAAACCATATCTTGAAATTTGTTTGCTTTCCTGGCATTTCTTTCTTATTGTTGGCAAGGAAAACAAAACGAGGTAGCACTGTAGCAATTCCTGTATAATGTGAAGGGTGTTTGTTGGCTAAGCTACATTTGGCATTAAAAACGAATGCCAGGACGCATTCTGTATTTTACAAGGGTAATGGATCAGTGGTGATGCACACATGTGGGTAGTCTGAGATATTTGGTTTTTGTCATGCTGTAACTGTGCATTCAGAACCATTTACATTTATAAAAGTGTTAAATCATTCATTCTTGACCACCATTTCTAATGGTTCATCATGTACATCCGTGTCATGGTGTAACTGTGTATTCAGAACCATCCGTCAGTGAACTCTAATGATTTGTTGTAGGTGAGTTTGCAACACACACATGTTTCCAGGGTCGTTTTGGAGAGGAGATTGGTAGCGACCAGTTCGGATCACAGATTATGTTCCACCAGAAAGAGTTGAATGCAGGTGAAGTGGTTGGCCACATCGAACACGTCGAGATCACGTATGCAGGACAAGCATTCCGTCTCGGGCGCTACCCCATTCATTTCCACATCAATGGCGACATGAATGGATCGTATGTGCGGGGCTGTGGAATACATCACACATTTAACCGAGCCGTCAACATTCACCACACAGACAACATACTGGTTGAGAACAACGTTGTGTATGATGTGATGGGTGGCGCCCTCTTCCTTGAGGACAGCATCGAAGTCGGCAACATATTCCAGTACAACCTTGCGATATTTGTGCACTCAAGTTCAAGCCTGCTCAACGATGACATCACACCAGCAGCGTTCTGGATCACGCACCCGGACAACATCGTTCGACACAACCACGTTGCAGGAGGCACACACTTTGGCTTCTGGTATCGCATGCTGGAGCACCCCCAGGGTCCGTCCTATACCCCTGACATCTGCCCACAGAATGTCCCGCTCGGAGAGTTCTACAACAACACGGTGCACTCAGTAGGCTGGTATGGCTTGTGGGTGTTTGAGTTTTACACCCCAAAGGTTGGGGGTAAGTGTGGTTGGGGTGAACCAGTCCCAGCCGTCTTCAAGAATCTCACAACTTGGAACAGTTTCCGTGGTGCTGAATGGGTCGAGACATTTCCAATGCAGTTCCATGGCTTTGTACTGGCCAACAACTTCATGGCAGGCATTGAGCACTACTTCAACCGAGGCATTGCCCCTCAGTTCACCGAGGATGGAGCCATGGTGAAGGACACTGTTATCATTGCTCACCTCAACTCTGCAAATCACCCACCATGTACGAAGCGGGGCATTGTACTGCCGCTTGATGGTGGACTTCTCTTTAGTGGAATCACGTTTGTGAACTTTGACGGCGAGAAAAACGAAAATCATACATGCTCGGGCATTGGCACTGTGAAGATTGTCTGCGTATGTCATGTTCTATGTGCTGGATACAACTACAAGTTCAAGAACATCAAGTGGCTCAACTCTAACCAGAAAGCATTCTGGGAATGGGAGCATCAGGCAGAACTTGAGGACTTGGACGGCACTCTCACTGGCCATGGTCCTGGAGCACGTGCCATGGCAAAGAGCAATCTCTTCCCTCCACAGTGCTTTGACGATGATGAGTGGAGTCCTAACTTTGGAGGTATGATCTGCCCTGGTAACAGTGACGCTGTTGATGTTATCCGGCTGAGTTTCAATGAGGCAAAGCCTGTCTCGTTGATGTTCAAGGATTTACGAGTGCAGAACGAATACGGAATGAGTATCACAAAGTTCCGAGCAAAGGGCAACTCTTTTCCATCTGGTTGGATGCTGCTGCTGGTGTCTGGATTAGCACACAACATCACTTTCATTGACATGGAACACATCAACAACATCTCCTATAATGGAAAATTCTATGGCCTCGAGGTAGGTTTGAGTGTCTTGACAGGCTAGAGGAAGGTTTGAGTGTCTTGACAGGCTTGAGGAAGGTTGATTGTCTTGACAGGCTTGAGGAAGGTTTGTATGTTCTGACTATCTTGAGGAAGGTTTGAGTGTTCTGACTGGCTTGAGGAAGGTTTGCATGTTCTTACAGACTTGAGGAAGGTTTTACATGTTCTGACAGGCTTGAGGAAGGTTTGAGTGTCCTGACTGGCTTGAGGAAGGTTTGAGTGATCTGGCATGTTTGAGGTAGGTTTTAGTGTCCTGACTGGCTTGAGGAAGGTTTGAGTGTCCTGACATGCTTGAGGAAGGTTTGCATGTTCTGTTCTGACATGCTTGAGGAAGGTTTGCATGTTCTGACAGGCTTGAGGAAGGTTTGCATGTTCTGACAGGCTTGAGGAAGGTTTGCATGTTCTGCCAGGCTTGATGTAGGCATGAATTGTCTAAGTTGAGCATACAACAAGGTAAACAACAAGTAACATTGTGGTGCCATGACTATATTCCACCTGCTCTGTCCATTATCATTTTGAACAATTCTTACCATCTCCCTCACCCTAATTCCTTTAGTAATACAAATGTGAGAAACATGTTATGTAGCTTTCTTACATGGCTGAATACTTTGCAGAAACATTTGGTTGGCCTCCAATTGAGTCTAGTCTAACTTCTAGGATGATCACTGAATCCATTTACTTTGGATAAATGGCATACATTTCATAAATGCAATGTTTTGCTTAATTGTAGCTAATCTCTAACACAATATACATATTTTCTCACAGGATGGCAAATATGTGATTGTACAGCACCCAGTTGTGCAAGATATATACGACCAATTTGTTGTGGAGAATCCTCTCGACACATCCAGAAACTACTCCAAGACAGAGCCATTGACCTATGAGAACAGCCTTAATGGTGACACATACTTCACAAATGCAACAAAATTGCTGACATATATGAGTGAGTGAAACATATCTATATATTTCCAACAATTGTATTGTTCTCAGTTTTTTCCATTGTACTATTTTGGGTCCTTTTGCTCTACCATAACTCATTTTTGATGAATAATAATGGATGAATAATTTCCTTTTCAGGTAGTTTGGGAGCGGTCTTTTAATAGTACGTCCCTATGGTTCCAGTTTGTGTTTTTAACTCCATTTCTTCTAGTTGGCTAGCAAATTTCCAACTGGTTAGATTTCTTATTAGAGGTATGTAGTATTTGTTATTTTCAGACTTGTCAATCATGTGTCTACTTTTTCTTCATATAACATGCCACCGTAGTTTCAGATAGATAAATGTTCAGTATTATTTCCTGTCAAGTTTGATGTCCAGATTTACTTTGTAGAAACATTGTACAATCTTTGTTTTCGTATCTGCTGTTCAGTTTCGGATACACCAGCAATCACCCAAACACATCTGTACCGGCCAATAAGTTTGAAAGCCATCAAGTGCTACTATCGTGGCTGTAAGCGTCCTGAGGTTGTGGAAGGCCCTCCCACTGCTAGTAAACGACCAACAGATGCCAAGATGTGGTCTGACCTTGCTACATGGGAGAATGGTCTGCCAGGTGATGATGCTGATGTCACGATCAAAGGTAGGAAATAGTTTCCTGTTGCAGTGTTTTCTTAACAAATCTAAAGAGGAATCACCAAAATAGACACAATTTTGATGTTCACTTCGCTACAAATACAAGCATAGGGACACTTTCTTTGTAAGAATTATACCAAAATAAAACGTCCTTCAACCA
This sequence comes from Paraescarpia echinospica, assembly GCA_020002185.1. Taxonomy (NCBI): domain Eukaryota; kingdom Metazoa; phylum Annelida; class Polychaeta; order Sabellida; family Siboglinidae; genus Paraescarpia; species Paraescarpia echinospica. The sequence continues at coordinate 33,191,762 of CM034542.1, read as the reverse complement.
AACACACTAAATTCTAGTAACATTTCCAGCTTGTAAATGAGACAGTAAATATTTTTGAAGTGAGTTCATACTTTTTGTAACAGTTCAAAATGTTTAAACCTCAAATACATGATATAATCTACTCCTTTCAGTTGCTTTCTTTCTTGTAAACCAAACTTTCAAGATTTTTTGTCTATGACTCCAAGAATGAATTGTAAAACGTTTTAAAATTTTTATCCCACAACGTTTTTACATACTATCAAATTATTCTAAGTTACTTAAACTGCAATTAGTTGATCAGTGGACAATTTACATAGCTTGGAACAATCCTGGAAAACAGGCATATACTGTAAGACCAGTGTAAGTTTCCATTAATAATATGCCCCCCATGTATAATATGCACCCTGACTTTTGCAAAATGTTGAGAGAATTCCTATCTTACCATGTATAATATGCATCCCAACTTTTTCTGATACTTTGCTTGAAGTGCGGCTCAGGGTTATAGCCACTGTCATTTCATCAAAGTTCGTTTGTGTGATGATCCTTAAATCCATACTAGAATCACAAAAAGGTCCCTACGCAAGTTACAGCATTGCCACTGACACATCGCACGCGACGATATCACCTTGTGAGTCTTATCTACGCAGTCATTCTTCCATCTGGTGGATGCTTGTACGAGTACATTGCATGATAGATTGTATAAAATGAGTAGTAAGTTTTCTGTGCTTTGCCTATAAAGCTACATATCACGGAGCACGTATTTCTGGCTTGTGTCCAATTGGAGAACATTTTCTTTGGCACTAGCTCTATGTATAATACACACCAGGACTTTTAAGGAATATATGAAGAAGCAAAATGCGTATTATACATGGATACTTACTGTAGCATTGTAAACAACTGATCTTAGTTGTGTCTTTGTCAGTACATCATGAAACCATCCACTGCATATGTGTGTATGTAGCACCCTCTGACACATGTGAAACTAAGGACATGGTTGCATGGTTTCTGACCTAACCATGAAGATGATCACATAGAGCTGTTTACAAACTACCAAATTATCCTTCCAGAATATGGGCATTTTGCTATTCAGTTCTGTTATGTGCCAACAGAGGGAGACTGGGTGGTGGCGGACACGGTACTTCCCAAGATGAAAAAGCTAAACATTTACGGTACACTTGAGATTGACGATCAGAAGGACCCTGCCACAGGACGTGTTCGTGAGTTTGTCCTTGAAGCCACCTACATCTACATCCGCGGGGGACGGCTCCTGGCTGGTTGGGAGGATTCTCCCTTCACTGGGAAGCTCGACATTCTCCTCAATGGCAACCATCATACTCCTAACTTCCCCAGAGAGGATGGACCTAACATTGGCTCCAAAGTGATTGGTAGGTTGTGCAGTAATATTGGCTTAACAATAATTGGTCAGATCTGCAGTCACATTAGACCCAAAATGACCAGTATGAACAGTCACATTACTTCTAAAGTGATTGCTGGGCTGCACAGTCATATTGGCTTCAGAAGTTGTGATTGATAGGTTGTGCAGTTTATATTAGCTTCCAAATGATTGGTTGCTTGTGCAGTCATATTGGCTTTAAAGTGATTTGTATGTTGTACAGTGGTATTGGCTTCATAAGTGGTGTTTGGTAGGCTGTTCAATTTTATTGGCTGAAAATTGATTTGTAGATTGTGTAGTTGAGCTCATGTTTATTTACATTTTGAAGTACGAGCTACTTCTGATGTACCACTGACAATATAACCCAGAAGATACACTGTTCCGCTACACAGTGAGAGGTCATGTACTGTGTGTTTCTTTGCACATTGCAGCTGTGTTTGGGGGCCTGGACCTGTTTGGTGCACCACGCAACATCACCTGGACCCACCTAGCGACAACGGCCAACAGTGGGTCAGACACAATCACCTTGGAGACGGCGGTCGACTGGAATGTAGGTGATGAGATCGTCATGACAACGACTAGCTTCAACCCATGGGAGACGGAAACATTTAAGATTGCTTCGGTGTCAGGAGACATGATGACTCTCACTCTGAATGCCAGTCTACAGTACAAGCATCTCTGTAAGTTGTGGGACACACTGCTCGCTGGGAGGGGTGGATATTTTACAAAATGTATGTATATAGTCAATCAATCAATCAATCTTTATTTCAGACAAAAAAGCATACATGTAATATGCACTATGTCCATAGTAAAAAAGTAAAAATAAAAAGTATGTTATAGTGTATATATTGCACTAATCCACTTCCTGCGCAATACAGAGGTCGTATAAACATCGCTGTGTATAATACTCTCAACAATGTTGTTCATCGATGCAGATATTCTGCTCATAAAACTGTACATGCATTTTCTAAATCTAGTATTGCAACAGTCCGTGTCAGAATTAACAAACATTAGGCTAGCACTACACCTCATAGATAGGCTGTGCATAATTCTAAATGCATTGTTATAGGAAACAGTAAAGTGTTGCATAGCGGCTTTTCTATAATTAGCCCATAAGGAACATAAATACACATTAATACAATAGGATGTGAACAGTTTGTTCTTCACCTTGACTGAACAAAAGTGAAATTTCCTGAGTAGAATATTGCTTCTGCCGTACAAACTCCTTTCTTTGGATTTCATATCCGTTTCATCCGACAGATCATTACAGATTATATGGCCAAGATATTTGTATGCGTTCGTTGTATTCAGAACTGCATCACCAAGCTTAAGAGCTACTTCAAAACTGGTTTGTCTTGTGTCAAAAAACATTATCTGCGACTTTACTCTATTAAACAATATGTCGTTGTCACATCCATAATTGTATGATACATCTAGCAGTCTTTGCAACCCCTTAGCCGATGGAGCCAGTAGTCCAATGTCATCAGCATACATGAGATGATTAACAGTTGTATCACCACAATAGCATCCGATGGGTAGTTTCATCAGTAGCAAACTCAAATCATTCATGTATAAATTAAATAAGAAAGGAGATAGCATACCCCCTTGTTTAACTCCATTAGTCACAGAGAAGAAGTTGGAAAATACCGAAACCCATTTAACACACATAGTCTGATTACAGTACCACTGACATAACACATTTAACACACATAGTCTGATTACAATACCACTGACATAACACATTTAACACACATAGTCTGATTACAATACCACTGACATAACACATTTAACACACATAGTCTGATTACACTACCACTGACATAACACATTTAACACACATAGTCTGATTACACTACCACTGACATAACACATTTAACACACATAGTCTGATTACAGTACCACTGACATAACACATTTAACACACATAGTCTGATTACAATACCACTGACATAACACATTTAACACACACAGTCTGATTACAATACCACTGACATAACACATTTAACACACATAGTCTGATTACAGTACCACTGACATAACACATTTAACACACATAGTCTGATTACAGTACCACTGACATAACACATTTAACACACATAGTCTGATTACAATACCACTGACATAACACATTTAACACACATAGTCTGATTACAATACCACTGACATAACACATTTAATACACATAGTCTGATTACAGTACCACTGACATAACACATTTAACACACATAGTCTGATTACAATACCACTGACATAACACATTTAACACACATAGTGTGATTACAATACCACTGACATAACACATTTAATACACATAGTCTGATTACAATACCACTGACATAACACATTTAATACACATAGTCTGATTACAATACCACTGACATAACACATTTAATACACATAGTCTGATTACAATACCACTGACATAACACATTTAATACACATAGTCTGATTACAATACCACTGACATAACACATTTAACACACATAGTCTGATTACAGTACCACTGACATAACACATTTAACACACATAGTCTGATTACAATACCACTGACATAACACATTTAACACACATAGTCTGATTACAGTACCACTGACATAACACATTTAACACACATAGTCTGATTACAGTACCACTGACATAACACATTTAACACACATAGTCTGATTACAGTACGACTGACATAACACTTTAATTAAATATTTAGACACTCCAAGCTTAAGTAGCTTCGTAAATAATGTTGTGTGATTCACCCTGTCAAATGCCTTGGAGGCATCAAGGAAGGCAACATACATGCATGACCCATGATTAGTGTAATATCGAAGGAGCTCCTTCAACACAAATACACACATTTCTGTCCCATGTTTGGGTTTGAACCCAAATTGGTTACTTGTAGTTCGTAGATGACTTTGCATCCGATTATACAGTATTTTTTCCACTATTTTTGTGAATACATTAGACAGACATATCGGTCTATAGTTATCTCTGTCGCTGACACGTTTATTTTTATCCTTAATAATGGGAACAATGACAGATTTTTGCATATTTCCCGGTACGTAACCGTGTGTAAGTATAGCCGACATCAATATAGCCAATAAAACTGGCAGCTGTCGATCTGCCCACTTCATGTGCTCGCTAGTAATGCTGTCTATAGTAATGAACCAGTTACAATTATTCTGCGATACGGACCATGTCCAAAGTGAAAATATATAAAATATGATCTCTTTATTGGTTCTAAATTGTAAAATATCAAACAATGTCAAACATGTATGATTTTCCCTTGGCAGCGTTTGAAGAGACTGTGGGAGACATATCATATGCAATCAAGGCTGAAGTAGGACTTCTCTCTCGAAATATCCGCATCATCGGGGCTGACTACAACGACATGTTCTCTGAGTCTTTTGGGGCTCGTGTGATAGTTGGAATGCAGACAGAACTTGATGAGAATGGAGACCCTAAACCACACGTAGGTGAGTGTCACAGAAGGATTGGTTTATAAAACAGGTCACAATAAAAAGGTTTGGAGATGTGGTTAGGATACAGGATTGACGTAGGCCAGGGAAAGTCAGAGACAAATGTTTTCTCAATGTCAGGAATGTTGCCTTCCCTAAATAAAAGGGAAGATTTGCTGTCTTGTTTCAAAGATTTCATACATTATCTTGATGGTGACTATGTGTTGATCTGCCTGTCTGTCTATCTGAGTATAACCGTATATGCGCGGGGTGTTGTGGTCAAGCGATAGAATGCTGCAGTGTTGACCGTGAGGACAGTGGTTCAAATCCATCTACTGACTGCTATTTTCGAAATTTTGACAATTTAAATTTAAAAGACTCCATATTGGGAAATAGAAAAAATAGTTGTAGACTCTCAGAGCCAGTGGTCTCGATCTGCAAAAACCTAGCTGGTGCTGCATTAGTTGCTGTTAAAATATGTACTCTAATAAAGGAGGAAGCACCACGAGCATTTTGTAGGCAGAGAATGGCACTGTGTATAGAACAACATTCTTATTACTATTGTGCAGATTTATAGATGTTTTGTTTGTGTCATGTGTATGTGTTGTGTGGGTGGTGTGTGCGTGCGTGCGTGTGTGTGTTGCCTGTGTTCATGGAAATGCATGCATGCATGCATTCAAGTATGAAACGTTTTTTTTTATATGTTGATGCTGACTTTAACTCTCCTACAGTTTGACGTCATGTTCTCTCAATCAGGGTATGCACGACTCTCAAACGTTGAGTTCTTCCACAGTGGGCAGGAGGGCTTTGTATCGAGCTTTGATGCCCGATTCTCTGTGACATTCTTTGATATTGGCAAGGTCAGCACCTCTCGCCCGTCCTACGTCACAAAGTGTACATTCCATAATGGATTCTCCCCGGCTTTTGGCGTGGTTGGAACCCACGACCTGGAACTTGTCAACAACGTCATCCATCACACTGTTGGTTCTGGTAAGTTTGATGTATTAGAAGATTGTATACATATAGTAATACACATCACATTTACTCTCACATGTATACACAGATGCAAGAACGCATGCACGCACGCACGTACGCATGCATGCATGCACACATACAAACACATACCACCACCCACACAACACACAGATGCAAGTATCATGAATTTTAACAACACTGTTTTCTTTTATAGACATCTGTTATGTTAAAAAGTTAACTTGTCTAAAGGTAGATGCACAATTTTCTTATCTAAAATATTCTGATCCGGAATGACATTAAGCCATATATATTGAGTTTCAGTAACCTTATATGTCTTGTCTGTGGTACAAAGATGAAAGCATAGTATGGTGGAAGTCAATGGACATTATTTATGTTGACACAAAACAGCCAGAAATGTATTGAATATAATTTTGCAGACTTTAGACAGAAGAACAGAAGAAACAAAATGATGTGTCAGTACTTTAAAGTAGATGTAGAACTGTTTTCCTAATCAGCAAATGTCTTTCAGCCATAATCGTGGTAGGAAACAACAACACACTGCGTGATAACCTCGTGACCCTGTCGGTGTTCCCCGGCTCGTACCAGGACCGATTTGAGGAAAACACGCTAGACTGGATGGCCAGTATCGAGATCCAGAATGCAACAAACACAAGCATGGTTGGCAATGTGGTTGCTGGCTCAGAACGCGCCGCCTACAGACTTAATGGGGAATCATGTACCAAGGGCGAAGCAACTTGGGCGAACAACACAGCACACTCTACAGTTATGGGGTTGACGATGTGGCAGTCAGACTGCTTGAAACGTGAGCTGTGCTCTCGCTTCAATGGGTTCTACGTCTACAAGTCGTTCAGCTACGGCTTCTACTCAAACGGCATATGCAGCATCATCATTGAAAACTCAAAGTTTGTTGACAATGGCATGTCCATCTTCCCGTACATTCAGGAACCTCTTGCCCAGGAGCATGCATTCAAGCGTAAATTCCTCAAGGTCCATGAGAGTTTGTTTGTGGGCACAAGTGAGTCTTATAACTGCACAACAGATGTCATGGATGAGGAAGATCATGCTAACATCAGGTTAGCGAAGACCGCCATATCATGGGCTTTCCGACATAAAAACGGACGGATTGCCCTTGGTTGGCCCATGTTTGCATCTGGAGACAACCTCGCACCGTTACTGCCACTCAACAACCCTCATGAGCCGCCAGCCCTCTATGGACACATCATTTTTGAAGGTAATCTCTATTTGTGAGACATTCTGTTTTCTGATGTTTTTAGTAATGCTACCACTTAAAAAGACTGATGATAATAGATTGATGCACTTTAAAGTAATTTTACTATGCACCATAACTATTATTAACGGATGGTAATATTTGCTTATGTTATGATATATATCTTTACATTACACTACACACACACACGCACGTTCGCATGCACGCACGCACGCACGCACACACTCATGTATACATACTGCTGTGTACGTGTTAGTTATTTTGCAGTCTCAGTGTTATTAACTTTTAGGTTTGATTTTTCACAAAATGATAAAGTTGTTAACTTAAGACTCTTTTTAGGTGTCACATTTGCCCACTTCAAGACAACTTGTGGCATGACCGATCGCATCATTGCGACAAATCCAACTGGTCCTGACGTGGAACACCCGATCTACTTGAGTCGCATCCAACTGTTCGATGTCGCAGAGAAGAGTAAGATCTTTGCACACCACCCGCAGCTTATGTAAGTTCTCTCTCTGGATGGAGCCACCCAGCATGTAACGTAACTGGGGTCCATAGGCAAGTGTACCTGTGTCCCTTGTGTCGTCTGTCATGCCATCAACTACAAACGACTGCGCCCACATTGTTTCAGTCGCTAACATTAATCTTACCAGATACTGTAAATCCTGTATTTGTAGCCGCACCCTTAATTAAAGCCACACCCCGACTTTTGACCTAAACCCTGACTTTCCTCCGTGCTGTTTGTTACAGGCAAAAACCTTATTTAAAGCATCACCTGGACTTTGAGCCACGACTATTTTAGCCCTGCGAGTGACATACTTCCGTAGTGCACACAATTAGAAAAAATTAAGTGGGTTCCATAAAAAGTCATAACTTTGCTATTAATTAGCATAAATGAATGAATAAGGTATAATTTTATTGCTAAAAGACTTTATTGTAATGCATTGTTAATAACTATATCACATTTTATATTATCGTTGAATAATACCATATGTGAATGTTGTCAAAACGGAAAACAAAAACACCATACTACCAGAAAATAACTGGGTGGCCGAATGTCCATACATCCAGTGAACGAAATGTAGCCATGCATTTAACCTATAGGGTAAAGCTAAAATTATTCAAATACATTGAGAAGTTTTCATTTTATGCAGAACCATGTATAATGTTAATGTTATAAATGCATTGAAAAGACTACCCAGACTGTAGCTGGTTCGGTGCAGTTGTACGAGCTGAGTTGACTTATAACAATGTAATAATCGTTGTTACCGCATTGCACGCATAAAATGAGCGATATAGCAGTGTGTGTATGTTGATACAAACGGGGTGCTATTTATGCCTCAAAAGTGCAGTAAGACAAAATATTCTTAGACATAAATATGCCTGGGATAATGTTGAGTGATGGAATTAATGCACTGAGATATGAAAGTTAGGCAAAAATTCAAGTTATAATGGCAAAATCGAGTGCCAACGTTACTACTGACAACCCAGTGAGCCAATTTTCACAATTTTTTCAACAAATTACTGTATTTAAAGCCCCCCCCCAACTTTGCTGTCATCATCATCATCATCATCATCATCGATCAGGCGACATATTACTGTAATTGAAGCTGCGGTTTCAAATACAGGATTTACGGTAGGTTCTTATTTGACATATTTACCTCTCAAAAAACTTGTTTTTTCCATGTATATGTTACGACCACTTCATGCAGTCTTCATCAGCAGAATGGTGTGTGTCACATCACAGTGGTCATGTGACACAAGCTGGACAAGTGGTTAAAATATACAAATCGGAAAAAAACAAGTTTCTTGACAGGTAAATGTGTCACATAATAAGAACCAAAAAAGCGGATTATCAGACCAAGGAAGGTTCTTATATTGCGTTGTATTCTGTCATTAGGACTGCTCATAATAATAGACACTTTACTCCTTGGCAGACCTATTAAATCAAAATTTGTGAATATTAACTTGATCTGACAAACACATGACCTTCTCAGTACTGGGTTTATCTGTCACCATTGCAGGTTTGTGACAGCAAACAGCTGTGTTGACATGAGTTGTGATGGAAAGAAAAAACTGCTCATCAAGGACCTTGACGGGTCCTTTTTTGGCTCACCATCAAGTTACATTCCTGAGTCAGAGTATGAATACAATGGAGATCCCCGACATGGCTTTGGTGACTACCGCATACCCAAGACAATGCAGACTTTTGCTGGAAATGGCTCAAGAATCCCAATCACTGACATCCGCGCATTTCCAGGTAAGTCGATACATTGTGTTTGTTTTATCACATAGTTTGTCAAAATTTATCATAAATAATCACACTTTCCTTTCAGCAGCACTCAACAACTAAGTTTCAACTTAAATGCAATGTGGCCATTAAGTATTGTTATTTGACATCTTTTTTGTCTAGATAAATATTTTATGTTTGTAATATAGTAAACATGATCGTCTGGCAGGTGGACATGCTGGGTCCAGTTCACGTATCGGATTCTAGCGCACCGTTCACATCCGTTTGACTTTGCATCGGGTTGCGTTCACACTACTAACAGTTGAGCCTACACGAACCATTCGCGAACTGGTTGCCGTGTACACACTGCGTCTGGTTTGCAAATGGCTCTGACCCAATTACATGTAGTTAACTCGTGGCATATCACTTTTTCAGGTCATGTGTCAATCATATCACATGCCCATCACATGCACTCCAAACAAACATAGACGCAAATTATATGGGCGCCATGTTAGTGTTGTACTGTTGCCACCTGCTAATCATAGTGAGCCAGGTTTGTGGAATGCAGCGGAGAGTGACAGTGTTGAAGAAGATACGATGTCAGCGAAAACATTGCATTATTCAACAACAGCAGCAAAAGCGAAATGCATTTCGTTAGGAATGTGCGACATGACGTTGGACATTTGCCTTGTCGCTGATGGCGATAAGCGTTTGACAAATGGAGTGGAAAGAAATAAGTCAGTCAGCAGACTTACATTTGCGCATCACTAGCGAACCGTATGCGCCCACTGGCGTGTTCACATTACAGAGACAAGTGTAATGTTCACGTCCACTGAGAACACATCAAGAGGTGGTCTGAGCGGATCAGCCGCAACCGACGCAGCGGAACCTGTGTGTACATGGCCAACTGGATGCAAACTGTTGGTGAACTGTACAAAGCTACAGAACATACTTGGCTTTGATAAGTATTAGCTACAGTCTTGTTGAATGCAAATAACTTTGTGTTGCAGGCATCAAGCGGCCAGACTGTGAGGACAAACCTGATTGGCCAGGCTACCTGTGTCCACTGTCCAAAATTGACCATGAGATGTTGATCATTGAGAATATGGACTATGACAGTTTGGACCGTCGTGTTTCTCCAGTGGCCCTCAGAGCAAATGGCTACCTTGACCTGATCAATGGACCAAAAGACTCGGGCACATGTGGGGGATACACATGTCGTAAACGCATGCAGACATTCTACACAATAGTCGCAGCAGGTTTGTAGAGTTCTATATCCCACAGTGTAGATAGTCATGTAATCCTAATGGTTCATTAGTTAGAATATATCTAACTTCAGTAGGTACATTTCTACCCAGCTTTGGTTGTTTACAAAATTGGGTATTTAAATCAAACCAATGGGTAACTTGGTGTCCATCGATGTGCTCAGTCCACATTATTTTACAGATGAGTTTGTCCATTGAACAGTTATTAATGCAGTTGCTCGGCCACAATAATGCATCTGTGTTCAAGAGAACATTGAGTCCATTAGCGATTATGTGGCATTCGGCCGCGTATTCTAGCAACGGCCTTTGACGGGCTATACACAAGGATAATGATACTGTTATTAGTCCCAACAGCACAGTAAGACAACACATTATTAAGATATACACACAAATATTGAAATGTAAAATATACATTGCAAATTTATATAAAATAAACAGTATATATATGTAGATATATGGTACCAAAAAGACAGAAAACAAATAGCAAGAAAACAGTTGCTGTGGGACGGGAGACTCCTGATAGGATCACAATTGGTCACTATCATAGGACCCACCCAAAAACAAAATTATAAATTCTTGATGTTTCTAATCCTAAGTTTTATCAAGAAAAAATAAATAAAAATAATGATCAACCTTTTTTATTGTCTTTCTCTTACATACTGTGTGTGATGATTGTTTTGTTGGTGTGTTTTGTGTGTTGTGTATGCATGTGGTCGTGTAAGTAGGTGTGTTTTGTGTGTTGTGTATGCATGTGGTCGTGTAAGCAGGTGTGTTTTGTGTGTTGTGTACGCATGTGGTCGTGTAAGTAGGTGTGTTTTGTGTGTTGTGTATGCATGTGGTCGTGTAAGTAGGTGTGTTTTGTGTGTTGTGTATGCATGTGCGTGTTCTAGGTGGTCAGGCAACGACGGTGATCCAGCAGGGCGTAAGGTGGTTCAGGTCAGGCAATCCTGACGTATCCAGGTTATAAGTGGTCTCAGGTCAGGCACGCATCGTATCCGCAGGCGAGGCGCGGTTCGAGGGTCATAATGCATCGCATCCGCAGGCTTATAAGTGCATATTCTGAGGCGGGTCTTCAGGTGACGCATCAGCATCCAATATATGCGGTTCTTAGGCACAGGCAACGATCGCGAACGTGGGTATGGCGGCGGTTCCCCAGGTAACAGGCACGCACGTATCCGCATGAGAGTGGCGATATTCAGGTGGTCAGGCATGACCGTGATCGCAGTGGCGATATGGTGGTCTCTCGAGGGTGGTCAGGACGCGAATGTGATCCAGGTTGAGTATGGTCTTAGGTTTCAGGGCACGTGCGACCGTATCCAGGTGGTTCAGGTCGGGGTGATGCACCGTGGATTCCGGTAATATATGGTAATAGGGTATCGCATCGTATCCGCAGGCGAGGCGGCGGTTCTTAGGTAACAGACGCACGTGGATCCAGTGCAGTAATATGGCGTGGTTCTGAGGGTCAGGCGACGCACCGTGATCCGCAGGCTGATATGGTTCCCAGAGGTTTCAGGTGACGCAGGATCCGCAGGCGATATGGCAGTGGTTCAACGCGACCGTGATCCAGCATGGTCCGTGAGGGTGGTCAGGCACGCACCGTGATCCGCAGTATAAGTATTCCTGATGGCCTCAGGGAAACACCGTGAACGTGCAATTAGGCGGTTCCTGCGTGTCAGGCAACGACGTGTATCCGCAGGCTATAAGTGCGGTTCTAGGTGGTCAGTATAAGCACCGTGGTCCGCAGCAAGAGGTGGCGGTTCCCAGGCACAGGCAACGACGTGAACGCAGGCGAGGCCTCAGGTCAGGCACCCAAAGACGTATCTGCGGGCGAGGTTCTAGGTTCAGGCATTTAATGTATCCGCAGGCGGTGGTTCTCGAGGCGGTCAGGCAACGACGTATCGCAGGTTATGCGGTTCAGGTCAGTAACGACGTATCCGCAGGCGAGGGAAAAGTGGAATTTAGGTAAGTCAGGCACCGTGACAGTATCCAGGTTATAAGGTTCTAGGTGGTCAGGTGAACGACGTGATCCAGGCGGTTCGAGGGACAGGTAATGAATATCGTAAGAAGGAGTTCTCAGAGTGTGGTTTAGGTGGACCTGACGTGGAAGGAAGGAGTCAGGGAATGGAATGGAATGGAGTGGATGGAATGGAAATGGAATGGAAGGAATGGGACAGGAGGACGCATCGTATCCGCAGTGGTATTATAAGTGGTTCAGGTGGCTCAGGCAATCTGACGCATCCGCAGGCGGTTCAGGCACCAGGCACGCATCGCATCCGCAGTAATATAAGTGCGGTTCAGGTCATAACGACAGTGGACGTGCATGGTTCCTTTAGGCGGTCAGGTAACGATCGCGATCCGCAGGCGGTCTTTAGGTCAGGCAACGATTTATCCGCAGTAAGGTCTTAGGTATCAGGCACTTAATTTATCCGCATGGCGGTCTCTCAGGGCGGTCAGGCATGCATCGCGGACCGCAGTGGCGAGGCGTATTCAGGTCAGGTATCGCACGGTATCCGCAGGCTATAAGGCGGTTCAGCAACGCGATCGCATCCAGCGTATTATAAGGCGGTCTGCGTAACAGGCGAATCCGCGATCAGTATCCGCAGGGGCGGGGTGGTCTTTTAGGTGGTCAGGGGGCACGATGTGGTCTCCAGGGAGTGGTTCTAGGTGGTCAGGCACCCATTCCAGTAAGTAGTGGTGGTCAGGTATGCATTTATCCAGGCGAGGGCGGGGCTCATGCCCAACGACGGCTGCAGGGTGGTCTTAGGCACAGGAACGCAGGCAGGCAGGTCAGGCAGGACGGGACGTAATATGGTCAGGCACGCACCGTGAGGTGGTTCTGGCCAGGGACGACAGGTGGGTGGAAGGATGGACCGGCAGTGGAATGGACGCAGGCGGTCTTTGTGTGGCCAGGCATGCAATGTATCTCGCAAGAGGCGCGTCTTTAGGCCAGGCATGCAATGTGGAACGGTATTATAAGTGCGCGTCTTTGTAATGCCAAAACGACAGTGGTCGTGTAAGCAGGGTACCTTTGCGTACAGGCAACGCGACAGGAACGTAAGCAGGCGTACCTGGTGCGGCCAGGCAACGCGACGTATCGCAGGCAGGCGGTATACTTTGTGGCCAGGCAACGTGATGTGGTCAGAAAAGCAGTGGGTGTAAAGACAATTGCGAAACAGCTCGTACTGACCGGCTGGAACGTGTCAACACATCCACGACGTCACACCGGCTTGACATATGTAGCAATTTAATATAGTGCCAGTGATGTTATAAGATTTAACAAGATTGCCACCCAGAGAATTAACTCTAGGTGGCAGGTGGACAAGGAAGCCCTTAGCTTATTGAGAGTCCGACCCTTTTATCTATTTGTATCCCGCCCTTCTGAGGTATGTGTCGATTTTATTTCAAAAACATATTCACGCTACTAGCACCCACACAATCAGCAGATAATCTGTTCCATTCGTTTACAGTCCTTTGTGAAAATGAGAACTTTCTTATATCTAATCTATACTGCTCCTTTGCTAATGTAACTTCATGTCCTCTAGTCCTTTTATCTTTCTTAATTGAGAAAAAAATATTTCTATCAAGATTTTCATAACCATTCAGTATTTTAAACACTTCTACCTGATCTCCTCTCAATCTCCTGGTCTCTAGTGTTGTTAAACCACATTCTTTGAGGCGAATTTCATAACTAAGATCCCTCCGTTTTGGTATCATTTTATTCACTCTCCTCTGTACTCTTTCTAGCATATCTATGTCCTTCTTGCGATATGGCCTCCTCGCTTATATACAATATTCTAAATGAGGCCTAACTATTGTTTTGTACAGCGGTATTATTAGTTCTTTTTCCTTATACGCTACATTTCGCCTACTTAATTCAAGGATTTGATTTCCCTTTGAAGCTGCAATTCCACACCTCTCTGAAACCCTGTTAACCCTAAGTCCTTTTCTTTTACAGTAGTAATTAGTACAGTACCCCCATTGTATAGTCTACATCTTCATTCCCATGTGCTGTGTGGAGGCATTTACATTTCCCAAAATTGAACAGCATTTGCCATTTTTCAGACCATTTGATCAACCTGTCAAGATCATCTTGTAAATGCTGTCTATCTCCATCACTTTTAATCGTTCTAAACAATTTTGTATCATCCGCAAATTTCAACACCTTGCTTGTTATTTCATCATCCAAATCGTTGATATATATTAAGAATAATATAGGTCCTAGTACTGATCCCTGTGGTACCCCACTCAATACCAATTTCCAGTTTGAAGCCTCCCCATCAACTACTACACGTTGTCTTCTGTCAATCAGCCAATTTTCTATCCAGTTTATTACACCATTTCCTAAGCCATGGGCCTTTAGTTTAAGCAGTAATCTTTGATGTGGTACTTTGTTGAAAGCTTTTTGAAAATCTAAGTAGATTATATCTACTGGTGATCCCTCATCTACCCACTTAGCATATTAGTTTGGCATAATTTGAGAATCCTCTCAAACAATGGGTCACTATCTTGTCTATCACTAAATCAGGGATATTATTAATAATGTGGTAAATTATATTTAAGATAATTTTTTGAAAATTCATGTTGAATGGATGTATGTTGCTCTACGAGTATTATAGTCATGTATGCCAGCATTTGGGGTTATCTGCCATTTTAATAAGTAGATAGGTAAATTTGGATGTCTATATTTGTAATAAAATTTTAGTTCTTGTAATTTTAGTGCGTCATCTACTTTTAATATGTTGAGTTGTTTAAAAAGCAGTACTGTACGTGAATTGCATTTGTTATAATTCGCACTGCTTTCTTTTGGGTTTTAATTAATCTGTTTCCTTGATATCCCCATGTCGTGATACAATAATTTATATGAGGTAATAGCAATACATTATATAATATATATAATTTTATTTCTAAAGGTAGCACATGTTTTAATCTATCTAATATTTCTAAAGTTTTAGAACACTTATTTGATACTTTTTTTGTGTTTTTTCCAATTTAAGTTAGTGTCTAGAGTTAAACCTAAGAAGTTAAATTCTTCCACTCTTTGAATATTTATGTTATCTACTTTGAGTAATAATCGTGGTGTAGGTTTGTTTTTTTAAATACTGCAAGAAAACAACAACTGCCACAAGGCACGTCAGCATCTATTGCAATCAAACGAGGGAAACAATCCACTTGTTTTTCAGCTGCACGTCTTTGGCCGGTCACATTAAGAACTTGTATATTATTGTCAAGCATTAGAGATGTCACTATCCATCAAAATACTGCTGCATCATTTCAGTTCCATGGTAAACAGTACACAACATTCAATTGTGTATAGCCAAAATGGCGGGATCACTTTGACGACCAAACACCAAATATGGGACATGATGTATGACTAATGGACTCAATTGCCAGTAAAACTCACTGGTAAAGGTACGAGGTCGAATTGTTTAAAACCAGTTGATTTAAGCCATCAGTGGTAGATCTATATTGACAGCGGGGTGTGTGTGACTGTGTTTCAGGCAGCAACTATGACCTGTACTTCACTGGCACAGCCCCACAGCACCTGAGACTTCACTACTTCCTCGCTGTCGACACAACCAAACCTGTCCGCCTTGCCATCTACTTTGGCCTGCAGCAGCGTTATGACGTCTACCATGAAGACAAATTCCTCCAGCCAAGCAATGCTGAAGTCGACAACAACAACAAGGTCACCTACAAGAGTCCAAAGACTGAAGGAGAGTTCCTGCCAACTGCAGTGTCATCCTCTGGTGCTAACTTCTTTGATATTGACACAAAGACACTGTATGTGCAAGTGAAAGGACCAGGATTGATTGATATAAAGATGAGGCCTGTTGTCATTCTTGCATTCGGCCTCCCCGAGATGACTGAGGAAGAATTCTTTGGGAAGGATCTGCTGAAGAATCTCATCATCTTCCTGAAGGTGGATCCAGCAAAGGTGAGGATTGCTGGAGTCAGGAGAATCGGCCAAAGTCGACGACGGAAGAGAGAGACAATTGGTATTGAAGTCATCATTGAAATAGGTATGTTGAAAATTCTATATACGGTCACACAAGACAACAGATTGTCTATGACATGCATGTATATGGTGCCAGTCAAAACATGCAGGTTTTTCCATGAGAAGGAATTATGCCACAATTCATGTTGCTGCATCTGTCTTTCTATGTGCAGTCTGACTGTCACTGTTCTGTAGCATAGCCCACCAACAGTCTGGCTGTCAATGTTCTGTAGCGTAGTCCACTAACAGTCTGGCTGTCACTGTTCTGTAGCGTAGTCCACCAACAGTCTGACTGTCATTGTTCTGTAGTATTGTCCACCAACAGTCTGGCTGTCATTGTTCTGTAGCATAGTCCACCAACAGTCTGACTGTCAGTGTTCTGTAGCATAGTCCACCAACAGTCTGACTGTCAGTGTTCTGTAGCATAGTCCACCAACAGTCTGACTGTCAGTGTTCTGTAGCATAGTCCACCAACAGTCTGGCTGTCATTGTTCTGTAGTATTGTCCACCAACAGTCTGGCTGTCATTGTTCTGTAGCATAGTCCACCAACAGTCTGGCTGTCATTGTTCTGTAGCATAGTCCACCAACAGTCTGGCTGTCATTGTTCTGTAGCATAGTCCACCAACAGTCTGACTGTCAATGTTCTGTAGCGTAGTCCACTAACAGTCTGGCTGTCACTGTTCTGTAGCGTAGTCCACTAACAGTCTGGCTGTCATTGTTCTGTAGCATAGCCCACCAACAGTCTGGCTGTCAATGTTCTGTAGCGTAGTCCACTAACAGTCTGGCTGTCAATGTTCTGTAGCGTAGTCCACTAACAGTCTGACTGTCAATGTTCTGTAGCGTAGTCCACTAACAGTCTGGCTGTCATTGTTCTGTAGCATAGCCCACCAACAGTCTGGCTGTCAATGTTCTGTAGCGTAGTCCACTAACAGTCTGGCTGTCACTGTTCTGTAGCGTAGTCCACCAACAGTCTGACTGTCATTGTTCTGTAGCGTAGTCCACTAACAGTCTGGCTGTCATTGTTCTGTAGCGTAGTCCACCAACAGTCTGACTGTCAATGTTCTGTAGTGTAGTCCACTAACAGTCTGGCTGTCACTGTTCTGTAGCGTAGTCCACTAACAGTCTGGCTGTCATTGTTCTGTAGCGTAGCCCACCAACAGTCTGGCTGTCAATGTTCTGTAGCGTAGTCCACTAACAGTCTGGCTGTCAATGTTCTGTAGCGTAGTCCACTAACAGTCTGACTGTCAATGTTCTGTAGCGTAGCCTACCAACAGTCTGGCTGTCAATGTTCTAGCGTAGGAAGTCCACTAACAGTCTGGCTGTCACTGTTCTGTAGCTTAGTCCACTGGAACAGTCTGACTGTCATCGTTCTGTGTAGCGTGAAGTCCACTCAACAGTCTGGCTGTCAATGTTCTGCAGCGTAGTCCACCAACAGCCTGACTGTCAATGTTCCTCCTGTAGCCGAGTCCACCAACAGTCCGGCTGTCAATGTTCTGTAGCTGCAGTCCACCAACAACAGTCTGGCTGTCACTGTTCTGGTAGCTGCAGTCTCACCAGCCTCTAGCCCGACTGTCAATGTTCCCAGAAGCTAGGTCCCACTAACAGTCTGGCTGTCACTGTTCTGTAGCGTAGTCCACTAACAAAGCCCCAAGCCGCCATTGTTCTGTAGCATAGCCCACCAACAGTCTGGCTGTCAATGTTCTGTAGCGTAGTCCACTAACAGTCTGGCTGTCAATGTTCTGTAGCGTAGTCCACTAACAGTCTGACTGTCAATGTTCTGTAGCGTAGTCCACTAACAGTCTGGCTGTCATTGTTCTGTAGCATAGCCCACCAACAGTCTGGCTGTCAATGTTCTGTAGCGTAGTCCACTAACAGTCTGGCTGTCACTGTTCTGTAGCGTAGTCCACCAACAGTCTGGCTGTCATTGTTCTGTAGCGTAGTCCACCAACAGTCTGGCTGTCATTGTTCTGTAGCGTAGTCCACCAACAGTCTGACTGTCAATGTTCTGTAGCGTAGTCCACTAACAGTCTGGCTGTCACTGTTCTGTAGCGTAGTCCACTAACAGTCTGGCTGTCATTGTTCTGTAGCATAGCCCACCAACAGTCTGGCTGTCAATGTTCTGTAGCGTAGTCCACTAACAGTCTGGCTGTCAATGTTCTGTAGCGTAGTCCACTAACAGTCTGACTGTCAATGTTCTGTAGCGTAGTCCACTAAACAGTCTGGCTGTCACTGTTCTGTAGCTGTAGTCCACCAACAGTCTGGACTGTCAATGTTCTGTAGCGTAGTCCACTAACAGTCTGGCTGTCACTGTTCTGTAGCGTGAGTCCACTAACAGTCTGGCTGTCATTGTTCTGTAGCATAGCCCACCAACAGTCTGGCTGTCAATGTTCTGTAGCGTAGTCCACTAACAGTCTGGCTGTCAATGTTCTGTAGCGTAGTCCACTAACAGTCTGACTGTCAATGTTCTGTAGCGTAGTCCACTAACAGTCTGGCTGTCATTGTTCTGTAGCATAGCCCACCAACAGTCTGGCTGTCAATGTTCTGTAGCGTAGTCCACTAACAGTCTGGCTGTCACTGTTCTGTAGCGTAGTCCACCAACAGTCTGACTGTCATTGTTCTGTAGCGTAGTCCACTAACAGTCTGGCTGTCATTGTTCTGTAGCGTAGTCCACCAACAGTCTGACTGTCAATGTTCTGTAGCGTAGTCCACTAACAGTCTGGCTGTCACTGTTCTGTAGCGTAGTCCACTAACAGTCTGGCTGTCATTGTTCTGTAGCATAGCCCACCAACAGTCTGGCTGTCAATGTTCTGTAGCGTAGTCCACTAACAGTCTGGCTGTCAATGTTCTGTAGCGTAGTCCACTAACAGTCTGACTGTCAATGTTCTGTAGCGTAGTCCACTAACAGTCTGGCTGTCATTGTTCTGTAGCATAGCCCACCAACAGTCTGGCTGTCAATGTTCTGTAGCGTAGTCCACTAACAGTCTGGCTGTCACTGTTCTGTAGCGTAGTCCACCAACAGTCTGGCTGTCATTGTTCTGTAGCGTAGTCCACCAACAGTCTGGCTGTCATTGTTCTGTAGCGTAGTCCACCAACAGTCTGACTGTCAATGTTCTGTAGCGTAGTCCACTAACAGTCTGGCTGTCACTGTTCTGTAGCGTAGTCCACTAACAGTCTGGCTGTCATTGTTCTGTAGCATAGCCCACCAACAGTCTGGCTGTCAATGTTCTGTAGCGTAGTCCACTAACAGTCTGGCTGTCAATGTTCTGTAGCGTAGTCCACTAACAGTCTGACTGTCAATGTTCTGTAGCGTAGTCCACTAACAGTCTGGCTGTCATTGTTCTGTAGCATAGCCCACCAACAGTCTGGCTGTCAATGTTCTGTAGCGTAGTCCACTAACAGTCTGGCTGTCACTGTTCTGTAGCGTAGTCCACCAACAGTCTGACTGTCATTGTTCTGTAGCGTAGTCCACTAACAGTCTGGCTGTCATTGTTCTGTAGCGTAGTCCACCAACAGTCTGACTGTCAATGTTCTGTAGTGTAGTCCACTAACAGTCTGGCTGTCACTGTTCTGTAGCGTAGTCCACTAACAGTCTGGCTGTCATTGTTCTGTAGCATAGCCCACCAACAGTCTGGCTGTCAATGTTCTGTAGCGTAGTCCACTAACAGTCTGGCTGTCAATGTTCTGTAGCGTAGTCCACTAACAGTCTGACTGTCAATGTTCTGTAGCGTAGTCCACTAACAGTCTGGCTGTCAATGTTCTGTAGCGTAGCCCACCAACAGTCTGGCTGTCAATGTTCTGTAGCGTAGTCCACTAACAGTCTGGCTGTCACTGTTCTGTAGCGTAGTCCACCAACAGTCTGACTGTCATTGTTCTGTAGCGTAGTCCACTAACAGTCTGGCTGTCATTGTTCTGTAACGTAGTCCACCAACAGTCTGACTGTCAATGTTCTGTAGCGTAGTCCACTAACAGTCTGGCTGTCACTGTTCTGTAGCGTAGTCCACCAACAGTCTGACTGTCATTGTTCTGTAGTATTGTCCACCAACAGTCTGGCTGTCATTGTTCTGTAGCATAGTCCACCAACAGTCTGACTGTCAGTGTTCTGTAGCATAGTCCACCAACAGTCTGGCTGTCATTGTTCTGAGCGTAGTCCACCAACAGTCTGACTGTCACTGTTCTGTAGAGTAGTCCACCAACAGTCTGACTGTCATTGTCCTGTAGCATTGTCCACCAACAGTCTGGCTGTTAATGTTCTGTAGCCTAGTCCACCAACAGTCTGGCTGTCATTGTTCTGAGCGTAGTCCACCAACAGTCTGACTGTCACTGTTCTGTAGCGTAGTCCACCAACAATCTGACTGTCACTGTTTTGTATCATAGTCCACCTGCGGTCTGACTGTCACTGTTCCATCGTATCTGTTTAGGTAATGAACCAGATTCCAACCCTGACGCTGGAATTGCGGACTCCAACAGCACACTGGACCACAGTGCTCTAGAAACTGTGTCAGACACATTGAAGGGCGGATTCCAGACAGGAGCACTTGAAGATGTTCTTGGTGTGGAGATGACAGATGTGAAAGTATCTGCTCCAGTGCCATCTGTTAATGACAGTTCATGGAATGAATTTATTGAAACAGCTGATGTTACCAGTGGAAGTAGTAATGAACTACGCAAACCAACGCACATATTAGCTGAGTGGAAGAAGACACAGCAACAAGAGGGAGCCACCTTCCCTACTGAAGTTCTCATCAAGTTCCTGGATGAAAAGGTACATCCTTGTCTTTACAATTTATGTAAACATTGGGCGGTGGCGTTCTCTACATGCTCTTACATGTATGCAATTATTAAAATGTGGACTTCGCATCTACTTCACAAAAGTTAGTGTTATTAAATAGTGTTGCTTCAGTTAATCAGTTTTGTTAATGATTGGTTGATTCATGCTTCCAATCAATTAATCAGTTACAATCTGGTGTGATTGATGATCATTTCGATTTTATTAAAAAAATGTTGAGTGAAATATGTATGACTACCGAATAACCAAAACGTAGTATGTGTTCATAAAAAAGACACCATCGACATCGCTCAAAACAGCTATGCATATAAATTATATAATTGATCATTGATTCGTTTGGCCAAGCCGATCATTGATTATGAAAATGAAACCATTTCCCAACACTATTAAATTTTGTAATAGTTCCTGTACGTATGTGCTTGCAGGACACAGTAGTAGAAGACCTGGTCACGGCTGATGGCCTATGGCAGGTCAAGGCCACACTGACCGAGGCAGCGAACCAGAAGGGCATGTTGCAAGGGAGTGTCACTGTAGATGTCGTCAACGGTACTGCAACATTTGACACTCTCGCAATCTCACAAACTGGCACCTACGACATCGTGTTCCAAGTCGTGCGACCTGACATGGTCAGCATCACTGTCACAGTGACACAGGTTGAGGTTGTGAAGAGACAGATGACAGCAGAGATGACACCACTGACAGCAACTGTGGACATTCCATTCAGTCTCAGTGTCACCATGAAGGATGTCATTGGTGGGGAGATTGTCAGAAACCTTGACTGGCAGGTGAGTTGACAAGCCAAGTACAAGCACATTGCAAACTGTGTAACAACGTCCTACCTGAATGACGAGTGTGATCAGCAAAATGATCAACGACTGTTGGAAAGGCACCTTATAAATGTTAAGATATGAATAGTTGAACAGCTTCCTGCCAGCTTTCAGCCAGTTCCTTAGCAACAAACAGACATTAGTGCATGTCAGGATATAGCTATACATGTCCAAATGAACAGTCGTCAAGTGATGATTCAAGCGTGAATCTGTCCTGTGCTGATACTATACTTGGCTATCTAGCACAGTCATAACATGTTTCATATTTATACCCAAGTAAAGTCTGTAATTCTTGTATTATAATTTGATGATGACAACAATTTATACGTTATCGTATTTATGCAGTAATAGTGTTGAAGGAAGTGTTTGTCAATGTTATGACAAGATTTAAAAGGAAACAGAAAGTAAAATTGTGTGGTTCCAACAACAGCGACCACATTTGGTCTGAGCAGGATTCTCCTATTTGTCCCATATTTGACAGAAACTGTTAATTCTTCAACAGGGTGAAACATGGAGCGGCACACTGGTATTGGACCCTATTGTCGAAGCACCCACCACATTGACTGCTGACGAGTCAACTGTGCAGGTAGATGTCACTACGGGCGTGGCCATATTCACAAATGTTACCGCCTTTACTCCTGGCTCATACGCCATTAAGGTGCACATCAAGTCATCGAGTGGCTCTTATTCCATAGTGAAACGTTCCGTGCTGCGTGTGATCATGTCTCAGGTGAAGGAAGTGGTCAAGAAGTCTGTCCAGCTGAAGTTTGCTGCCAACTTTGGACTTATCAGTGGCAAGCACGAGTTGTTCCAAGCAACTCTCGAGAACCACTTCTACAAAATCTATCACACCACCCAGGTGATCTTCTCCAATTTTGACTTCAAGCAAGGTATGTGTTGTGGCGGGGCAGTATTTCTTGTCTTTGATGTCATTTACTTCTTGCTCTTTCAGTCTTTAAATAATTTTGTAGTTTTGTGGCTGGCTTCTGTTAATGTATGAGCACTGACCACACTTTCAGATGGCACTGAGCAATAGTTTTCAAATTTTAGTTATTCCTTACCAAGGATACATTCCATGGCAACATAGCTGATGTTACTGATGCATTTTCAGTGGAATTCATTGTATATGTTTTTATTCCATTATTTTCCTTGGAATCATAGTTATGATTTCATGACATTGATACCCACACTTTCAAGTTTTTAAATAAAAAAAGTAATTTATTTTGGCATGCCTTTGTCTTGTGTCATTTCGTAAAATTATCCGTGATCAATTAAACTAGCTGTGACAGTAATAAACTGATGTGGAACCTGAGCTAGTTTATGTAGATATATCTAATCACTAGAACACACCAAACATCTGATTTATTATGCAAAGTCTGTATTGTCAGGAGGATCATGCTTGGTTTTATCATGTCATTTGTCAGGGCTATTATTGTCACTGTCGGCGTCACTGTGTCATTTCAGGCAGCATCGTGACATCATTTGACGCAGCGAGCTCCTCTGCCACCACTCTGAAGGAAATGATGGATGCTATTGCCAGTGACGCAGTAAACCAGAAGACCATCAGATTTGATGGAGATGACTACCAACTTGAGAAGTCTATGTTGGTGGATGAGAAGCCATATGATGGCAGTGTGGAAGTGGTAAGTGTTAGTGATCTACAGACTTCATCGAATAGTGTAGAAGTCTGTTAATTTGTTGCTATGTCGAGAAAGAAGTCTGCCCGTTTAATGCTATGTCCAGAAGCCTGTTCCTTTATTAAGTTCTGTGTCCAGAAGCCTGTTCATTTGCAGCTTAGTTCAGAAGCCTGTTCATTTGCTGCTAAGTCTAGAAACCTGTTCATTTGATGCTAAGTCTAGGCACTTGTTCCTTTATTAAGTTCTGTGTCCAGAAGCCTGTTCATTTGCAGCTTAGTTCAGAAGCCTGTTCATTTGCTGCTAAGTCTAGAAACCTGTTCATTTGATGCTAAGTCTAGGCACTTGTTCCTTTATTAAGTTCTGTGTCCAGAAGCCTGTTCATTTGCAGCTTAGTTTAGAAGCCTGTTCATTTGCTGCTAAGTCTAGAAACCTGTTCATTTGATGCTAAGTCTAGACACTTGTTCCTTTATTAAGTTCTGTGTCCAAAAGCCTGTTCATTTGCTGCTAAGTTCTGACGCCTGTTGTTTTGTTGCTATATCCAGAAGTCAGTTAATTTTTGTTGCTAAGTCCAGAAGCCTGTGCATGTTATGCCGTGTTCAGAAAGAAGCCTGCCCATTTATTGCCATGTCCAGAAGCCTGTTTATTCGTCTATCCTCAGCTGACATATCTTGTTGATGCACTTTGTAGACTGTGTTGGCTTTGTTTGTTAATGGTGTATGTAGTTGTGTTGTTCTCATTGCAGTCTCCCTCATCAACAGACAGCCCCACATCACCTACGACACGCCAGACAATGTGTTGACTTTGTTTGTTAATGGTGTATGTAGTTGTGTTGTTCTCATTGCAGTCTCCCTCATCAACAGACAGCTCCACATCACCTACGACACGCCAGACAATGTGTTGACTTTGTTTGTTAATGGTGTATGTAGTTGTGTTGTTCTCATTGCAGTCTCCCTCATCAACAGACAGCCCCACATCACCTACGACACGCCAGACAATGTGTTGACTTTGTTTGTTAATGGTGTATGTAGTTGTGTTGTTCTCATTGCAGTCTCCCTCATCAACAGACAGCCCCACATCACCTACGACACGCCAGACAATGTGTTGACTTTGTTTGTTAATGGTGTACGTAGTTGTGTTGTTCTCATTGCAGTCTCCCTCATCAACAGACAGCCCCACATCACCTACGACACGCCAGACAATGTGTTGACTTTGTTTGTTAATGGTGTATGTAGTTGTGTTGTTCTCATTGCAGTCTCCCTCATCAACAGACAGCCCCACATCACCTACGACACGCCAGACAATGTGTTGTCTTTGTTTGTTAATGGTGTACGTAGTTGTGTTGTTCTCATTGCAGTCTCCCTCATCAACAGACAGCCCCACATCACCTACGACACGCCAGACAATGTGTTGACTTTGTTTGTTAATGGTGTATGTAGTTGTGTTGTTCTCATTGCAGTCTCCCTCATCAACAGACAGCCCCACATCACCTACGACACGCCAGACAATGTGTTGACTTTGTTTGTTAATGGTGTATGTAGTTGTGTTGTTCTCATTGCAGTCTCCCTCATCAACAGACAGCCCCACATCACCTACGACACGCCAGACAATGTGTTGTCTTTGTTTGTTAATGGTGTATGTAGTTGTGTTGTTCTCATTGCAGTCTTCTCATTGCAGTCATTCCCTCATCAACAGACAGCCCCACATCACCTACGACACGCCAGACAATGTGTTGACTTTGTTTGTTAATGGTGTACGTAGTTGTGTTGTTCTCATTGCAGTCTCCCTCATCAACAGACAGCTCGACATCACCTACGACACGCCAGACAATGTGTTGTGTTTGTTTGTTAATGGTGTATGTAGTTGTGTTGTTCTCATTGCAGTCTCCCTCATCAACAGACAGCCCCACATCACCTACGACACGCCAGACAATGTGTTGACTTTGTTTGTTAATGGTGTACGTAGTTGTGTTGTTCTCATTGCAGTCTCCCTCATCAACAGACAGCTCGACATCACCTACGACACGCCAGACAATGTGTTGTGTTTGTTTGTTAATGGTGTATGTAGTTGTGTTGTTCTCATTGCAGTCTCCCTCATCAACAGACAGCCCCACATCACCTACGACACGCCAGACAATGTGTTGTGTTTGTTTGTTAATGGTGTATGTAGTTGTGTTGTTCTCATTGCAGTCTCCCTCATCAACAGACAGCCCCACATCACCTACGACACGCCAGACAATGTGTTGTCTTTGTTTGTTAATGGTGTATGTAGTTGTGTTGTTCTCATTGCAGTCTCCCTCATCAACAGACAGCCCCACATCACCTACGACACGCCAGACAATGTGTTGACTTTGTTTGTTAATGGTGTACGTAGTTGTGTTGTTCTCATTGCAGTCTCCCTCATCAACAGACAGCTCCACATCACCTACGACACGTCAGACAATATGTTGTGTTTGTTTGTTAATGGTGTATGTAGTTGTGTTGTTCTCATTGCAGTCTCCCTCATCAACAGACAGCCCCACATCACCTACGACACGCCAGACAATGTGTTGTGTTTGTTTGTTAATGGTGTATGTAGTTGTGTTGTTCTCATTGCAGTCTCCCTCATCAACAGACAGCCCCACATCACCTACGACACGCCAGACAACGTGTTGACTTTGTTTGTTAATGGTGTATGTAGTTGTGTTGTTCTCATTGCAGTCTCCCTCATCAACAGACAGCCCCACATCACCTACGACACGCCAGACAATGTGTTGTCTTTGTTTGTTAATGGTGTATGTAGTTGTGTTGTTCTCATTGCAGTCTCCCTCATCAACAGACAGCCCCACATCACCTACGACACGCCAGACAATGTGTTGACTTTGTTTGTTAATGGTGTACGTAGTTGTGTTGTTCTCATTGCAGTCTCCCTCATCAACAGACAGCTCCACATCACCTACGACACACCAGACAATGTGTTGTGTTTGTTTGTTAATGGTGTACGTAGTTGTGTTGTTCTCATTGCAGTCTCCCTCATCAACAGACAGCTCCACATCACCTACGACACACCAGACAATGTGTTGTGTTTGTTTGTTAATGGTGTATGTAGTTGTGTTGTTCTCATTGCAGTCTCCCTCATCAACAGACAGCCCCACATCACCTACGACACACCAGACAATGTGTTGTGTTTGTTTGTTAATGGTGTATGTACTTGTGTTGTTCTCATTGCAGTCTCCCTCATCAACAGACAGCCCCACATCACCTACGACACGCCAGACAATGTCTGTAAGTATCACAGGTCCTTTCTCGCCACCTGTCGTAATACAAACCGATAAACTGCTCTGGAGTTTTTCTCTCTTCACACAGACAATGAGCTTATTAGGAAAATCCACCATTAAAGCTGCTTTATTAGCTCACTTGCGTATCGCGAATCCATTTCTTTTATATCCAGATATGTAGTGTGTTAATTATTTAAATAATGTGTGCCGTCTGTTTAATCGTCTAAAGAAATAATTTTGGCTATTAACTGTGGTAGCTTGCAAAGCCAATTGTCTGGCTGACATTTAACATCATTCAGTTGACCTTGGCAATCACGATGCTGTCACCAAAACAGTAAAAACAAACCCTGCATTACTTTTATACTTTATGCTGTAGCTTATCCTAATGATCAGAAATGGTCTCTGCCTAGATTAGGCTTTAGTCCTCCTCTTAGCTGATTCAGTGGCATAGGCACTCGCATGGAGAAATTGCAAACTTGTCATGTATACAAACCGGCTGACAACCCGTTGAACTTTGCCCTTTGACGAGATTGTAGCTATGTGTTTGGCTAAATCATCATTTTCCCGACTCAAGGAGAAACATCTTCTTTTGCTGTGTGTCCCCAGCTGACATGTTTTGTTGATGCATGTAGATTGTGGGAACTTTGTTTTCTAGCTGTGCATGTGAACGTGCTGTTCTCATTGTAGCCCGCATGGGTGTCTTCAACAACCACACACCAGACGTCTATAAGTAGACCCCAATCTCTGCCAGCTGTTATTTTGCGAAACAAAAAACTTATTTAATTGCTTCAAGGAGGGGAGAAGTTTACCTTAATCCTGTTGGTTTGTGACTGTGTCCCTGGATGTCATATAGTGTCAATGTGTCAAATAGAGAATGTAGGTATTTAAATTTTTGTTGTAGCATATGAAGATTTCATGTATTTGT
Organism: Paraescarpia echinospica; assembly: GCA_020002185.1. NCBI lineage: Eukaryota > Metazoa > Annelida > Polychaeta > Sabellida > Siboglinidae > Paraescarpia > Paraescarpia echinospica. Next base: position 33,163,798 of record CM034542.1, on the reverse strand, counting down.
AATGCGTGTAGATTACATATATCACTGTAAATCCTGTTTACTACGATGTCACATATAGTTGTATTATCTCGTCCACGGTGAAATAGAATAGAGAAGGAACCTTGCTTGCAGGTATACTCAATAGGTAATAACTTTGGCTAAAGCAGTTCTTGATATAGTTGTTGAAACATAATGTGGAGATAAGTTTTGTTGATACTCACACAAAGCAAATGTTTCTTTATAGCTATCCATGCTTGTCCCTGTTAGACGTGTCTCTGTTATACCTGTCTCTATTGGCCCTGTCTCTGTTCAACCTGAATGTATCTCAATTTAAGGAACTGGTCAAGAAGTCTGTCCAGGTGAAGTTTGCTGCCAACTTCGGACTTATCAGTGGCAAGCACAAGTTGTTCCAAGCCACTCTTGAGAACCACTTCTACAAGATATATCGCAATGACCAAGTCACCTTCTCGAATTTCATCTTCAAGCAAGGTATGTGACATATCTTGTCTTTGGTGGTTCACTGTCTTCTTTTTATGCTTCTAGTCTTTAAATCATCATTCCTTTTTTACTTGTCTTGAATCCGTGTTATAATTTGAAGACACAGACAGCCACAATGTTTTAAAATCTTGTTACTAATTAAAGTCTATATTGTCAGGTGGATCATGCCTGCTTTTCTCACGTGTCATGGCAGACATTGACATTGTCTGCGTCACTGTCATTTCAGGCAGCATCGTGGCATCCTTTGACGCAGCAAGCTCCTCAGACTCTGCCCTGGAGGCCATGTTGGGTGCCATTGCCAGTGATGTGAAAGATGAGAAAGCCATCACATTTGATGGTAAAGACTACAAGTTTGAGAAGAGTATGTTGGTCGACCAGAAGTCTTATGGCAATGTGCATGAGGCGGTGAGTGATGTTGATCTGTCAGATATAGTGGATGTCACAGCTCTGTGTACATTGAGGATAACTGGTTCATTTCAAATGGTACTTGGTACTGTCACAACTGAATTGTGATATTCTTCAGGAAAAGTTAGAAGTGTACTTGAAATTGACTGACATGACTTACCATAGACACATGCACTGTATAGACTTGTTTGGTCTCCACAGTTTACACAGATTTCATTTAACCATTTTTTCAGAAAAGATTTTGATCACATCTATAATTATTATAAAATGAGTGTTTCTTTGTCCGAGCATATATCCGTCGGTTTTGCATGACTGAATTTTGCAGGCGTGCTAGCAGGCCCATTATTGGGATTCGTAGACAGAGTTATTTTAATTTCTCCCGAGGCCTCATTGGGATAAAATATTAGGGCACTCAACATTTCATTGTAAAGATATAATAATGTCACGTCTCTTTATGCAGAGCAACAACGCAAGTCCAGTGTAGATTGAAATAGGCCAACTTAATGACATTTATTTTTATTAAGTAACAAAGATTATGTATCCATCAATACAATAATCGAATCACATATTCACAGCAATCATGCCGGCCCCAACTGTATTCCTACAGAATATCTACAATTCACCGACCTATTAGTAGTCTCACTAATAGTTATTACAATATTCTTTAATTGTCTCCAGCAGCCACCTGCTACAACTACTAACTATATCCCTACTGGCTAGTATTTACCATTCACACCGTATTGGTGGGGGTCACTCCGCCTGTCTGACAGCTACCTGCTACAACTACTAACTAGATCCCTACTGGCTGGTATTTACCATTCACACCGTATTGGTGGAGGTCACTCCACCTGTCTGACAGCCACCTGCTACAACTACTAACTATATCCCTACTGGCTGGTATTTACCATTCACACCGTATTGCTGGGGGTCACTCCGCCTGTCTGACAGCTACCTGCTACAACTACTAACTATATCCCTACTGGCTAGTATTTACCATTCACACCGTATTGGTGGGGGTCACTCCGCCTGTCTGACAGCTACCTGCTACAACTACTAACTATATCCCTACTGGCTGGTATTTACCATTCACACCGTATTGGTGGGGGTCACTCCGCCTGTCTGACAGCTACCTGCTACAACTACTAACTATATCCCTACTGGCTAGTATTTACCATTCACACCGTATTGGTGGGGGTTAATCTGCCTGTCTGGCAGCCACCTGCTACAACTACTAACTATATCCCTACTGGCTAGTATTTACCATTCACACCGTATTGGTGGGGTCACTCCGCCTGTCTGCCAGCCACCTGCTACAACTACTAACTATATCCCTACTGGCTAGTATTTACCATTCACACCGTATTGGTGGGGGTCACTCCGCTTGTCTGGCAGCTACCTGCTACAACTACTAACTATATCCCTACTGGCCAGTATTTACCATTCACACCGTATTGGTGGGGGTCACTCCGCCTGTCTGACAGCTACCTGCTACAACTACTAACTATATCCCTACTGGCTAGTATTTACCATTCACACTGTATTGGTGGGGGTCACTCTGTCTGTCTGGCAGCTACCTGCTACAACTATGGGTCCCCACTGGGTTGTACTGGCACGGCCCACAATCAGACAGTGGGGTCACCCAATCTCGTCTTGACAGCTACCTGCTACAACCAACTATATCCCTACTGGCCAGTATTTGCCATTCACACCGTATTGGTGTGGGGTCACTGCTGTCCGACAGCCACCTGCTACAACTACTAACTATATCCCTACTGGCTAGTATTTACCATTCACACCGTATTGGTGGGGGTCACTCCGCCTGTCTGACAGCTACCTGCTACAACTACTAACTATATCCCTACTGGCCAGTATTTACCATTCACACCGTATTGGTGGGGGTCACTCCGCCTGTCTGACAGCTACCTGCTACAACTACTAACTATATCCCTACTGGCTGGTATTTACCATTCACACCGTATTGGTGGGGGTCACTCCGCCTGTCTGGCAGCTACCTGCTAGAACTACTAACTATATCCCTACTGGCTGGTATTTACCATTCACACCGTATTGGTGGGGGTCACTCCGCCTGTCTGACAGCTACCTGCTACAACTACTAACTATATCTCTACTGGCTGGTATTTACCATTCACACCGTATTGATGGGGGTCACTCCGCCTGTCTGACAGCTACCTGCTACAACTACTAACTATATCCCTACTGGCTAGTATTTACCATTCACACCGTATTGGTGGGGGTCACTCCGCCTGTCTGACAGCTACCTGCTACAACTACTAACTATATCCCTACTGGCTAGTATTTACCATTCACACTGTATTGGTGGGGGTCACTCTGCCTCTCCAGCAGCTACCTGCTACAACTACTAACTATATCCCTACTGGCTAGTATTTACCAATCACACCGTATTGGTGGGGGTCACTCCGCCTGTCTGACAGCTACCTGCTACAACTATATCCCCACTTGCTGGTATTTACCATTCACACCGTATTGGTGGGGGTCACTCCGCCTGTCTGACAGCTACCTGCTACAACTACTAACTATATCCCTACTGGCTAGTATTTACCATTCACACCATATTGGTGGGGGTCACTCCGCCTGTCTGACAGCTACCTGCTACAACTACTAACTATATCCCCACTGGCTGGTATTTACCATTCACACTGTATTGGTGGGGGTCACTCCGCCTCTCCAGCAGCTACCTGCTACAACTACTAACTATATCCCTATTGGCTAGTATTTACCATTCACACCGTATTGGTGGGGGTCACTCCGCCTGTCTGACAGCTACCTGCTGCAACTACTAACTATATCCCCACTGGCTGGTATTTACCATTCACACCGTATCGGTGGGGGTCACTCCGCCTTCTTGCAAACAGATATACCCCTACTTTATTTACCGCACTAAAAACCCTGTGTACACTACTGAAACTCAGTGGAGAGGAAAAAGCCTAAGCAAAACCTCTAGTACCCATCTGGACCAGGGAAAAGTGTCAAAGAACTATATTTTATGTAATCAGGCTTCTGCTATAAATTATGCAGACATACATAGATACATGTGTAGTACAGGAAGGAGGGTGGGTTAAACAACTGCTTATTAAACCATGAATCTGCTTAGCAATCCACATAACAATCCAACAATTAACAATGAAATGACAAGCGAAGATCTCACAAGCAGATCACATCCATCTGCAAACATTAACTTGGCTGTACGCATCACAAGGCGCTAGGTATCACTCCGTGCATGGCAGTAACACAGTTATTCATGCGCACATGCTAGTGCTGGCCTAATCCACCAGGGGATGCAGCTACCACGTTAAATTACGCCCGCTGTCACAATTCGCTGTATCCCTGCATCCCCTGTATAGCTGTATCCCTGTATCCCTGCATAGCTGTATCCCTGCATCCCCTGTATAGCTGTATCTCTGCATCCCCTGTATAGCTGTATCTCTGCATCCCCTGTATAGCTGTATCTCTGCATCCCCTGTATAGCTGTATCCCTGCATCCACTGTATAGCTATATCTCTGCATCCCCTGTATAGCTGTATCCCTTGTATAGCTGTATCTCTGCATCCACTGTATAGCTATATCCCTGCATCCACTGTATAGCTGTATCTCTGCATCCCCTGTATAGCTGTATCCCCTGTATAGCTGTATCCCTGCATCCACTGTATAGCTATATCTCTGCATCCCCTGTATAGCTGTATCCCTGCATCCCCTGTATAGCTGTATCTCTGCATCTCCTGTACATTCCTTTCGTTGCTACTGCCGCATAAAATATTGTTTGCGCCATTGCATGTCACAAACATACGTTTATGCAGAGCAACAACGCAAGTCCAGTGTAGATTAAAATAGGCCAACTTAATGACATTTATTTTTATTAAGTAACAAAGATTATGTATCCATCAATACAATAATCGAATCATATATTCACAGCAAGCATACCGGCCCCAACTGTATTTCTACAGAATATCTACAATTCACCGACCTATTAGTAGTCTCACTAATTTCTGGTTGGTGTTCAATGTGTTCTCTGGTGTGTTTGTTAACTGGTGTTCAGTGTGCACTCTGGTGTGTTTATTGGATGGTGTTCAGTGTGCACTCTGGTGTGTTTATTGACTGGTGTTCAGTGTGTTCACTGGCATGTTTATTGACTGCTGCTCAGTGTGTTCACTGGCGTGTTTATTGACTGGTGTTCAGTGTGTTCACTAGCGTGTTTATTGACTGGTGTTCACTGACGTGTTTATTGACTGGTGTTCAGTGTGTTCACTGGTGTGTTTATTGATTGGTGTTCAGTGTGTTCACTGGCGTGTTTATTGACTGGTGTTCAGTGTGTTCATTGACTGCTGCTCAGTGTGCACTCTGGTGTGTTTATTGACTGGTGTTCAGTGGCATGTTTATTGACTGGTGTTCAGTGTGTTCACTGGTGTGTTTATTGACTGGTGTTCAGTGTGTTCACTGACTGGTGTTCAGTGTGTTCACTGGCGTGTTTATTGACTGGTGTTCAGTGTGTTCACTGGTGTGTTTATTGACTGGTGTTCAGTGTGTTCACTTGTGTGTTTATTGACTGGTGTTCAGTGTGTTCACTGGCGTGTTTATTGACTGGTGTTCACTGGTTTGTTTATTGACTGATGTTCAGTGTGTTCACTGGTGTGTTGCAGAAGAAGACAGGGTTCCCAGTGCTAGCCATCATTGGTATCAGTGTGATGTGTGTCCTGGTCTTGTGCCTGGTCACTGTACTGCTGTTGCTCGTTATGAAGAAGAGTGCCAAGAAGAGAGCTGGTGAGTTGATGTCTTCACCATCACAGCTGTTAACAGTAGCATTGGTTACGTCAGAAACATGACAATGAGCATAAGCCACCAACAATCTGTGGAAACAACAGTTCATGGTATTTTACTTTTTGGTCATTACCATTAAAATTGTATCTACTGTACTATATTAACTGCTGCAGTATATACCAGTCACTTTGTACATCAGCAGCTTCATGCCCCACCACCTTGTTACCCCACTAGCTGCTGTTCCCGCCAACTACTTTGTCCCATCCATCCTATGATATTTTACTGTATGAATCATAACAACTAAGGCACGGCTGCTTCCAAGTCTAATTGTCTTCCCACTCGTATGCATACAATGTGTTTAACGGAGACTAGTCCCAATTTGCTGCAAAAGTAGACAAGATTCTAATGTACCATATATGTCTCTTCTGCAGTGTCGGCACACAGTGATGGCAATCACTCAAGCAACTACACTCCAGCAAGTCCCCAACATGTGGTCAGTGGACAGCTCCCACCGATCAGCCGTATGCACGTTAGCAGTAGAGAGTGCTCATTGAGGAGTCCCCGGCAGGTCATCGATGGGGTTTACTGGAGCGATGAACGCAGCAACTATGTGAACGGTGCTGCCTCTGCAACCCCCAAACCTCTCCCTGACAACCCTACGGAAGTGTATGACCGCCCTCTCTCAAAGCAGGAAGTCATCACCCCCATCACCCCTCGTACCGTTTCCACTGGCTTTGTCGATGTTGAGTAATCACCGTCACGGACCTGTTCACCTGTCCTGTCTGTGGATGCTGTACATTTGTATGTGTCATAGTCAGTGTTTGGAGCATCAAGTCTCCAAGAGAATGTCAAAGAATAATTTCCAACTGAGACATTGATTTACGCTGCCCATGAGGCAAATGATACAACACTTGTATAGAGACAGGTACTGATATGTTTACATCAGAATGTCAGTTATCAGGTCGTCATGATAAGACAAGAAATGGGGTCAATGACCAGACTATGTACTCTGTTTGTTACATTACAATTTACTTGTTATTTTATTATATATTATCATTACTGTTTGTTTGGCTATAACAATGCACTGTTTGTTTGGCTGTAACAATGCACTGTTTGTTTGGCTGTAACAATGCACTGTTTGTTTGGCTGTAACAATGCACTGTTTGTTTGGCTGTAACAATGCACTGTTTGTTTGGCTGTAACAATGCACTGTTTGTTTGGCTGTAACAATGCACTGATTGTTTGGCTATAACAATGCACTGTTTGTTTGGCTATAACAATGCACTGTTTGTTTGGCTGTAACAATGCACTGTTTGTTTGTTTGGCTATAACAATGCACTGATTGTTTGTTTGGCTATAACAATGCACTGATCGTATTTATTTCTGTAGTCAGAATTTGCTGCCATGTTGTGTAAACTGTTCAGGTAACAACATGTCCAGTGTAACTTGTGGCTGTTGCAGGCTTTTGGTTACTTCCGAAGCTTGTTCAATGTTAACTGACTTGATAGATGCCTCAAATTATTGAACCAGCATGGAGCATTTGGTATATTCACCTATGATATTTCCAGTTATTAAGACATATATTACATGTTGTTACATACACTGTATGCTTTACAGGAGATGTGCCCAGGGAACAATACATGGAATGGTTAATACATCTGAACATTTAATTAGAACTTAATTTATGTATGTATTTGCTAATGCACCTGTGTGTTCTATTTTCTCAGTGATCAGCAGACTGGAAAGTTTATACTGACGGAAACATGAAATTGTTTTTTACTTTCCTAAGTTGTACATTTGTTAACACGTTGTTTATTGCAATCATAATCAAGGAATTTTAATACTAGATGTGTTTTAGTTGATCCACCTACAATAGATACAATTTACAGGTTATTTGTCATTTTATCATCTAAACACAAATAATGGTGTGATATTTACAGGTTATTTGTCATTTTATCTTCTAAACACAAATAATGGTGTGATATTTATAGGTTATTTGTCATTTTATCATCTAAACACAAATAATGGTGTGATATTTACAGGTTATTTGTCATTTTATCATCTAAACACAAATAATGGTGTGATATTTTGATGTATTGGATCGCTATGAAAAAGTGATCTGTGAAATTACTAGTTTCTTAAAAACATCCTTTAAAAATCATGTTGTAATGTTACTTTGTTGTATACATCCATATGAAATCAAATCGCATGAAATTAGATTGTACCATATACTAGTAACAAAAAATTAAATCGTATAGTGTTTTGAAATTTCGAAACAGCTCGTCTGATACTTTCTTACTCTTTGATCAAAGAGTAAGAAAGTATCATGTGTGTATGTTTCATTTCATTGTTAAGAGGTGTGCCATTCTTATATTGCTGTTAAATAATAAATTCATTCAACATGGAGGAGACTGTGTTAAGCTAATATTGTTGAGGCAAGTTAGAATTACAAATATAAAAAGGCTGATTTTAATAGTCCAGCTGAACAAAGTATCACGTTGCAGGTAACTGCATCACATTACCAGCACAACTGAAACAAAGTATCACGTCGCAGGTAACAGCATCACATTACCAACACGACTGAAACAAAGTATCACGTTGCAGGTAACAGCATCACATTACCAACACAACTTAAACAAAGTATCACGTCGCATGTAACAGCATCACATTACCAACACGACTGAAACAAAGTATCATGTCGTAGGTAACAGCATCACATTACCAACACGACTGAAACAAAGTATCACGTTGCAGGTAACAGCATCACATTACCAACACGACTGAAACAAAATATCACGTCGCAGGTAACAGCATCACATTACCAACACGACTGAAACAAAGTATCACGTTGCAGGTAACAGCATCACATTACCAACACGACTGAAACAAAGTATCACGTCGCAGGTAACAGCATCACATTACCAACACGACTGAAACAAAGTATCACGTTGCAGGTAACAGCATCACATTACCAACACGACTGAAACAAAGCATCACCTTGCAGGTGACCGCATCACATTACCAACACAACTGAAACAAAGTATCACGTCGCAGGTAACAGCATCACATTACCAACACAACTGAATAGCTACAAGGCTCACACGTTTCATATGAATATAATGTTGGTACAGTCGGGGTCTTGGTTTGTGGCTTACAGTTGCAGCAACAGCACAACTCAACATTACACTATATAAAAGGTAAGATCTTATTCAGTGCGATATCCAGTATTTAGGACTACTCAGGGTGCTTTACACTTCACTCCCTGGCAGACTTGTTCAGCTGAACATCGTATCTTCTTCTCTTGGAAGCATTCAACCATGCTGCAATTATTGTGTGAAGACTTTGTACAAATCTATCCACCACGATCTCTGACCAGGTACTCATTCATGTAGCTAAATGTGTGGAGCATGGTGATACAGTGACTAGAGCACTGGATTCTCAAACAAGAGAACCGATTGTTCGAATCCTGTGCTGCTGTGTTGAACCTTGGGCAAGTTAATTCATTCTACAGTGTTTCAGTTCACTCGGATGTACGAATGAGTACCTGACAATAGACAGTGGTGGATACTTGTGTACGAGTAACCTTTGCACAGTAATTAAAATGTGGCTGAATGCTTCCCACATAATTTAAGATGGTGTTCAATTGAACAACAGGACGTGAAGTGTATAGTGCTTTGAGCAGTGCTTTGAACTATGGACTGAATACTTCGCTAAATAATAACTTACCTTTTTTTACTTTGAATAAATTGGAGCAACATAGAGTGAACATACTTATTCAAGTATAACTAAATTCAAACATCTAAAAAAGATGACCAGCCAAAATACATGACACATACAGTGACTAACAAATATGGTGGAATGACATATATCGACAGAACTACAGTCAGAGGAAAAGATCTAGGAGTAACATCTGACTAATGAATTACTGAAATTCTGTCAACATACGGGCACTGTGGGTGACCAATGTAAATCATCTGACCAATAGACCTCGTCATTCCTTAGGCCTGGTTATCTTCATTCCATCCTGTATAACTTATCCTCTCGGTTACTCTACTGAACTGTTGGATGATTTCAGTGTCTTGTGAATAGATGTTTTGTTGTTTTTCGAGGTGGTCGATCATAATTACTCAGGAGTCTAAATGGATGGAGTTATTATGTTTGCGTGTGATGGTGAGGACTGCGCATTTCTTAACATTGAAATGCATTGACCACTTCTTAGACCAGGTTGCAAGAGTTTCTAGATCGTTTTGTAATATCTGTTGCTCTTGTGTGTTCTGTATTTCCCTGTGTAGGATGCTGTTGTCTGCAGAGTTTAATTGTTGAATGTATTTGTTCATTGATGTCATTTATATGTAGAAGGTATAGGACCAGCCCCAGAACAGATCTGTGAGGGGCTCCAGAAGTGACATTAACCCAAGAAGAATGTGTGCCACTGACTGAAACAGCTTGTTCACGATGGGATAAGCTATTGATCCAGTCAAGGGTATAATTTGTTATGCCATAGTAGTTTAATTGATATGATAGGTGGTGATGAGAGACTTTATCAAAAGCTTTACTGAAGTCTAGTAATAGTACATCTGTCTGATCTTTTTGATTTCGTGTTTCTGACCAGTCATTAGTTGAGTTTATGAGTTGTTACAGTATAGAGGCAGTTCCTGAATCCATGTTGTTCATTAATAAGGATGTTATGAGTGTTGAGATGTTTGGCGACATGACTTAGGATTATATGTTCCATGATTTTACAACACAAGCAGGTCAAGGATATGGGTCGGTAGTTGGAGACGTCTGATTTTGGACCGCATTTATAGTTGTTGTAACTAATGCCTGGCGCCACTGTTTTTGGGGACTGTCGCTTGGTCATAGGACTGTTGGAATAAATATATCAGTGCTGGAGCTAATTCTTTTGCAACAATTTTAAGGAGACGAGGTGACATTTCATCGGGACCATATGCTTTTGATGAGCTTAGGTTGGATAATTGTTTGGCCATACTGCCGGTTGAAATGTGTAAGTGAGGAATGGAGGCATATCGAGATGGACCTTTATTCTGCATCTGAGTGTGTCTGCTTATTGAATATGCTTTGGAAGTGAATGTTCAAGGCCTCTGCCTTATCTTAATCTGTGCTGCACATTTTATAAGCAGTTTTATATGTTGGGATTCCTAGGTTTTTAGTGCGAGCGAGTTTTACGTATGACCAGAATGATTTCAGGTTTTCAGTTATGCTCTTGCTAATTAGGTTGTTGACATAATCATGCTGTGCTGAGCGGATACATTTGGTGACATAGTTACGATAGGCTTTCCAATCTGATGAGGTATTTGTTTTATGGGCTTTTGAGAACAATTTGTCACGTTTTCTCATCTTACGCTTGATTTCAGATATTACCCAAGGCAGATTTTGTTTACCTTTACTGAGTTTTGATGGGACATTGTCATCCACAATCTTGCCCAGTCCATTTCTAAATGTTTCCCAGTTTGAGTCGACTGAATGTTCATCAGCTTTTGACACTAAGAAGTTGTTGACAAACTCATGAACTTTGGTTTGTAGTATTTGGGGATCAATTCTGTTATTGAGATATATTTTTCTTTGGTTTGTGGTATTTGGGGATCAATTCTGTTATAGAGATACATCTTTCTTTGTGGTTTCTTTTGTTATCTTGGACTTGGGTTTCCTGTTGATATCAAACAGTACAATGCAGTGGTCAGAAATGCCTGGAAACACCTGTATGTTGTCTATAAGATTAGGGTTTGATGTAACCAGAAGGTCTTATTTGAGACAGGTCTTGTGATGTTGGTAACCAGTTGTGAAAGCGAGTTATCAAGTAAGAAGTCAATGAATTTCTCATGCATTGCTTTAGTTTTACTAGTATTTGTTGCCGACTAGTCAGTCCAGTTTATATCCGGCATATTGAAGTCCCCTCCAATTATTAAGTTTGGGTGCTGGCATGGATTTTTATTAAAACTAAGACGTGTAGACACTGTAGTAAGTCTGAAAACTAAGATTCGGCTACACAAGCAAGACGAGTGTGAAAAATTAGACCGGGACAAGTTCCGCACAGCCACAAGATGAAGATGCCAATGATGATGATTCATGACTGAATGATTATGAATATTTTACTTTTAGGACTACACGTTATGAGTTATGACGTCCCACACTTACACACACTCAATTAGTCAATAGGTGCCGGTCCGTAAGACATTAGCGTCGCTTATCGACTTGATCAGCGCCAAAGCGGCAGTTTTAAAACATATGTATCTGCAACATTCCTAATTTGTATTTCATGTGATAAGCAAATAAACGGTATTTTGCTCGACTATAATTTTGGCGCGCTTTTCCGCTTACCTCATTCTTTGCAATGCGACATATTGTAACAATGGCTGTTATTGGCTAATCGTAATATCGGGGCCATAGGTGGCCGAGGCTACAATCGACTTTTTTATTAGGTCAAGAGCACACACGGACTTACTGGGTAACAACATTCTCATTGGTTACACGGCGTGGATCTCGATATGCATACTAATTTTGTTTACTGTTGACATTTATATCGACCAATGAATGCCATCAGAAGATGTTCGGTTGATAAAATATGTTACATTGTATTCGGCCGTGCAAGATTAAGGTTGGGTGAACTTTGCGTTGTGTTTATTTATAAAAAAATATTAATATATTTTATTGTGTATCTTAAATAAAAATGCTTAGGTGTCTTTGTGAAACTAGAATCCTAGCTTTCATATGGTATAGATATGAACCTTGTATATCCATGCGGAACACAAGGAAGACTAATCTAAGTTGACCGGTAGCGTTTGATGCGTTTTGCATATATACATATGTCTGTCGGAGCATTAGCGGCTATTTATAATGTATACGCTTTTAACGTATGCGCGATCGATATTGTAATCTGTGCCATCCCCATTTTATTAGTTAAATGTTAAACAGTTATGATTGGATATTTGTTATATATACTGTTATCTAGTAATCAATATTTTTAGGACAAGAAGTTACGAAATTTCGAAACAGTGAAATTTACGGCGGTGTCTATTGATGTCACGATTATCTGTGTGTTCTATACTTCAGGCCTTTTCAATCAATACAGGAATACATTCTTAATCTGAACAATCCACAGTTCATTTTTAGTAAGTTGTGCTAATAAAATGTAATGTATCAGTATTTTTATGATAGAAATTACGAACAGGTAATATTTCCATTTTAATTTGCATCATCTGACACCTGTAACTATGACTCTAAGTCTAAGACGTTACAGATTTGGTGATGTCGACGAAGAATCCAACGTGGCTTTTTCAACATATTGTTCAAAGTTTCGCCTCGAACCTCCTCAAAATTAAACTTATAGATGGGATATTATACTTACTAATTGTACTCATCTCGACGTCCTGGGACTCACGCTTGAACAGGCCGAGCGGGTGGCCATTGACTGCCCCACCTGGAGGTCGGTGATAAAGAATACGCTGGAGACCGGCCCGGCAAGAGCTCGAAGACGAAGTCAAGTAAATCAGGTGAACGCATGGATGCACGCACGCACGCACGCACGCACGCACGCATGCATGCACGCTCGGCGCCCACATACACACATACATGTTCTCAGTACTCTCATTGGATTACATACATTGCCACGTTAATGCCATTAGAAAATAGGCCATACAAGATTTGATTGACAAGTTGTTCCCCGCCCACTCGTGCGCGACCCATGATAACAGCGAATGGGTAGGCGTTGAGAGGCGAATATTGCATCGTGTATGACTATTAACTTTGCGACCGGCCCTGTAAGACATTTACCGTCGAGTTACATTCACTTATTCGTGTCGTTCCGTGCTTAAACATGGCAGTGAAAAAACGAAAACATACTTTAGCAGCCGTTGCGTTAGCGCTGATAATTGCTGTTATTGTAATCAACTCCTGTGGCGAAAAGGGTGGTAAATCATATGTTGAATACGACAACTTGTCTACTGTTGTAAGCGTATCAAAAAATGGCCAGAACCGAGCGACAGAAAACTCGACGTCGGACGGGCACGACATACGTCAATGTCGCCTCCCGCAGTGCATAATTATTGGTGCAGCGAAGTGCGGCACCAGGGCACTGCTCAGCTACCTCGATCTGCATCCAAATGTTGTTACAGCAACACCCGAACTAAACTATTTCAGTGACAACCACATCTACGATCGAGGTTTGGAATGGTATCGCAGTCAAATGCCAACGTCACGGCAGAATCAGATCACCATGGAGAAATCGCCAAGCTACTTTTATGAATCGCGCGTTGTGCCAGCTCGCATATACGCGATGAACGCTGCCACCAAGATTATCTTGGTTGTTCGTGATCCTGTCGACAGAGCCGTGTCGAACTGGATCCAGAACTGCCGCAAGTACAATAAAACACCCGTCGAGATGTGTCGGACATTCGAAGAATCCGACATACTGACGGCGAGCGGACATATCAACCCGAACTGTTCGAAACTTAGGCATTCTGTGTACGCCGAGAACGTTGAAAACTGGATAAAGCTGTTCCCTGTTCGTACTCGGTTTCATGTTGTCAATGGTGAGAAATTGGTTTCGGATCCCGTCTCCGAACTCAAAAAGGTTGAAACGTTCCTTGGTTTACGACATCATATCACTGAGAAGAATATTATAGTCGGTCACAAAGACGGATTTTACTGCCTGGTTTCCGAACAGGGAAAGAAGCGGTGCTTGGGACCGTCGAAAGGCATCAAACATCCTGAATTAATGCCGGACGTCGAGGCGAAGTTGAGGGCTTATTTCAAACCACTGAACCAGCGGTTCTATCGTGATGTCGGACAGGATTTCGGATGGCCTTAGATGATCAGGACATAGCAGGTAATAATGTACAGACAATGTGAACATAGGTAGACACCACAACGATTTATTAATATTAACGCAATTATTATATATTTATGGAGTTGTATATCATATAGCGATGAGGTAGATGTATTTGAAATACAACGAGAAGCTATATGATATCTGATATTACATATTTATCGACAGTATTTATGTTATTTATTATTGTAAATGGGTGACATGGTATGATAGCTAGATAGGCCTAAGCATTCTTTACTAAATGTTAGATATAAATTATTACGCTTCTGTAAGGCCAGACTATTACACTTATATAACTTGTAAATAGTACATGCGATTATGATGGCTATTTGTAAATCACGTACGCGATGAAAGTGGCATGGTCGCGAGAAATAAAGCCTTTACTACTTGATTGTTTTAAAGTAATGCAATTTCAATGCAATTTGTATGTATTGCGCGTTCCAGAGAGTCGGCAGATTGTAGGGCGCGGCACGTAGGGCGTGATGAAAGATGCGAAGTACTCCGGCGTCCGGTCGTGAAGGGCGCACAATACAAGCACGAGTAGTTTCAATTGAATGCGATCTTCACCGGCAGCCAGTAGAGATGTTGCAATGCTGCTGTCATGCTTCGCCGGTCGTCACGCCTAATTCGCAGAACGACCTTGGCTGCCAAGCGCAAGAGGCGGTCAGAGATGACATACGGAACAGCGTTCCCGTAATCAAGTCGCGGCGTCACGAGTGAGAGGTTTGCACGCTGTGCTTGAGTACTACGGCGGAAATGTATCGAACATTCAATTCACAACGTAGTGTATGTTGACATAATGTCAACATACAAAGTGAAGTTCCACAAAGTTTTATATTAGATCTACATCTAATTTGTCTGATTTGTTTGAATAAACTTAACTTGACTTGACTGTAGTGCATAATATGTGGGCACGTTGTTATTGTAGTGATCTTTTCTCCATGTGGACTTGACGATGGTGCATTTCTATTGACCCATCTATCACGTGACTGGATACATTATTTGACCAGTACGTTGCGATTTGCTTACGTCACAATCACAATTATGCGCGTGACCTCTGTTAAGGTTTGCTAATAATTGACCTATCCATCACGAGACCTGTTGCCTAGCAAAACCTCCGTCGAGCCATCATAAAAACGTAGTGGGTTCGGACATTGCGTCGTATATTTTATTGAAATTCTGGTCACAAAAATGTTTCTTTATAACAAAAATATAAGGCAACGTTTTACAAGTAACAACTGTATGCGGGAATGTTTCATTTATGGGATGTCGTGCAGCAATAGTAATGTAATTCACATTATAACCGTTTTCAACATTGTTGGAAAAGGCAAAGCCTGACGGAGGTCAAGCGCAAAGATTGTGACGTAGGCAAACCGCGACGTACTGGATACTTCAATTACACCTGAAAACGAATCAATCACGCACTCGCCGGTGCACAGCGTGAACAAATGTAGAAGGCCTATATAAATTATGTGAACGTAGTCCCACCAGGGGCATACGTAGTTGCTCGTTTATCAGAATTAAAAACTGCGTCCGTGACTTACAAACCAATCGAGTTAATCATACCAACCTACGCATAACACGTATACGAACACTACATGATCTCGAAAGCCCGTTAATTAAAACACCACACGTGTAATTATATTACGTCACTTAATCTCTCACGTATATCTCTGAGAAGTGCGTGCTTACTGTTATGTTCTCACAAACATTGCTATTAAGATCGCATCTGTGCACAAATTATGGCACATCAAGGCTAAATAATTAAACACAATTTTCGCATGACAATTCTCCACTTCGTTTCCAACTATAGTTATATGTTTTTAATAAGAACATGTTTATTTAGTTTTCTATTTACATAGCATCTCTGAACAGAGCAAGGGTACTGAGAGGGAGGCAGTCTGTTCTACCACCCGGAAAAAGTCAGCATAATAATTTGTAACAGGAAATCTGCTGAACTGACTGGGGCGTGGGAAAATGACTTAAAGGCCTAGGCCAATTTGACCACTCGCTATCCTCCTGTATGTCACACCCCTCCATTTCGTCCTGTCCATAGCACACCGCTCTGCTGTTATAAGCGGGTATTGCGCTTAACTCAGTCCGCCTCGACAATGCTGCCAATAAAGCCATCAGAAAATACGTGGTGGGTTCGGACATTACGTCGTATATATTTTTTTAATTCTAGACACAACAGTGGTTTTTTATGACAAAAACAATGCACAGTTTTTATAATGAAGACAGCTATATGTGGGAGTGTTTGATTTATGAAATGTCTTACGGCATCACCATTGTCCAGCCGTAGTGTCCCGTGGTTGGGCGAATGCCACACCATTTCGTTTCCAAATATGCCTGTCTTGCGCTATCCTCTGGCAGATGGTGCCTTTCCAGTACTCGACTAGTTCGTCTCTCTACCTCCTCGCTAGTCATTCCTCTAGATCGTTTCCTTTCGTAAGGTCTCCAGGTTGTGATACGTGATGTCCATCGGTTATCTCGTAGTCTGCTAATGTGCCCTGCCCACGTCCATTTCTGTCCTCTGATTTGTACTATCACGTCTATGACCTTTGTCTTCTGTCTTACCCAGATGTTTGGGTTTCTCTCCCGATATGTGATGTTTAACATACTTATTTCCGTCTTTGTTTGTGCGGCTGCTAGCTTGTTCTTTGCCTGGATGGTGAGTGCCCATGTTTCCGCGCTGGAAGTACGCATGAGTTGAAGAATTGTCTCTTCAAGCAGGTTCCAAAGTTACCCTTGAAGATGTCCCGGTGTTTGGCGAAAGCTGTCCAGCAGGCGGTGATCCTTCTTTGAATCTCCTTGTCTTGGTTTGTGTCTCTGATACTGTATCGCTGCCCATATATACGTAGCTTTCAACGTTCTCTATCTGCGTCGTGTTGATATATATTGGAGTGTCATTTTCTATCATCATTTTTGTCTTCGAGATGTTCATCCTTAGACCTTGTTTTTCACTTTCATCAGCTAGCTCCTGCAGCTTGGGCGATATGGTGTCTGTAGAGTATTTGTATTGTAGAGCATTATGAATGCTCCCCATGGCTCTGGAATAAGGACAGCTCCCGGGCTGTGCTGACTTGTCGAATAAAGTTGGCGTAAGACATAACAGTGGCGACGAGATGGGATTAAACTAAGCTACAAGTGAGTGAACAATTAATACACATCATGGCAGCGCCAGTTGGTTATGTGGGTGAATTTGACAATTCAAAAGAGACATGGACGGCATACGTTGAAAGGTTGGAATCGTATTTCAACTTTAATGACATTGATGAACAAAAAGGGTGCACTTGCTAATAAGCGACACGTATGGGTTACTGAAAACGTTGATGGCACCTATAAAACCATCAACTAAGCCATTCGCAGAATTAGTCAAAACACTTGCGGACCACCTAGATCCACAAACCACTGAAATGGGGGAACGTTTCCGTTTTGGCCGCCGATATCAACAAGAGGGTGAAAGTATCGTCTCGTTCGTGGCTGAACTGCGGAGACTGTCGTTACATTATGGTTATGCAGCAAACCTGATGACAGCCCTAAGAGACCAGTTTGTGTTGGGTTTGCAATCGGAATCAACACAAAAGAAGCTGGTAAAAAATCAAAGACCTAAGCCTGGAAACTGCCGTCGAAACAGCGAAGATAGACCAAACGGCTAGTCGTGACACCGAAGAACTACAAAATAGCCACGGAGAGGCTAGTGCATCTGTTCACAAGCTGTATTCACGTCAGCAGCCACGTCAGGAAAGAGAGAGAGAACAGAGAAGAAATTACACATGCTACAGATGTAACGGGCGGGGGCACAGGTTGGACGATTGTCGCTTCAGAAACGAAAACTGTCACGGTTGTGGGAAACATGGCCACATCAAGGCTGTGTGTCGGTCTGGTGACAAAAACAAACGCTACAATAAAGGCAAAAGTGTGAACCAAATGTCAGCTGCCAAAAGTAGTAGTGACGACAGTGAGTGGAGTGATGGGTTGGACACCCTAAATGCGGTCCACCAGTTAACAAAACCAAAGACCAGAACTGACACAATTTGGACGACACTGCGGGTAGCCGGACAATCACTCAAAATGGAGGTTGATACTGGGTCGGCATACTCAGTAATCCCACACCACGTGTACAAGGAAATGTTCAAGAAGCATGAACTTCAGCCTACACCGGTAACTCTCCGAACCTACATGGGGGAGTTAGTTGTTCCCGAGGGAAAGCTTCGTGTCCAGGTCAAGTATAAGAAGCAGAAGGTGAAGCTGCACTTGTACGTTATCAAAGGCGGTCGACAAGTGCTGTTCGGTCGTGACTGGTTTTGGGAGATCAAGCTCGACTGGGGGGGGGAGAAATTCACTCCCTGAAGTCATGGCATGGGACTGACAAGGACATTTCTCTGAAGGATGCCAATAAGCAAGTTCAACGGCTGCTGGCAAAGTATGAGTTGTTAAGCACGGACAACTTAGGGACATTGAAAGGTGTGAAAACCAAACTCACCGTAGAGGCAGACGCTCAACCGAAGTTCTGCAGGCCACAAAGCGTGCCTTATGCGATCAAACCATACTTTGAGAAGGAGCTAGAAAGGCTCCAGAAAGAAGGAATCGTATCAGCTGTCGAGTATAGCCAGTGGGCATCAGGAGTGGTACCGGTGGCGAAACGAGATACCAAGGATGTACGTCTCTGTGGAGACTATAAAGTGACACTCAACCCGGTGCTCCGGGAAGATAAATATCCGCTACCACGCATCGAAGATATTTTCGCAAAGATGGTCGGAGGTAAGTGGTTAAGCAAAATTGACCTCAAGAATGCTTACCTGCAGATGGAGGTAGAGGAGGACTCTAAACAATACCTCACAATCAACACGCACAAGGGCCTGTTTCAGTATAATAGGTTGCCGTTCGGGTTCAAGACGGCACCCTCGATATGGCAGAGAGCAATGGAGCAGACTTTACAAGGAATCCCTGGCGTGGAGGTGATATTGGATGGCATCATTGTCACGGGGAAGTCTGACACTGAGCATCTGGAAAACCTGGAAGCAGTATTCAAGAGGCTGGCAGAGAAGGATCTGCGGATCAATGTGAAGAAGTGCCGGTCTTCATGGAACGGATCGAGTACTGTGGCCACGAGATTGATCACGAGGGTCTGCACAAGACAAAGGCAAAAATAGAAGCCGTGCAGAAGGCACCACGCCCCCAAGATGTTAGTAGTTTAAAAGGATTCCTTAGGCTGGTGAATTACTACCACAGATTTTTACCCAACTTGGCCAGTGTCTTGCATCCCCTAAACCAGTTACTAGAGAAGGATCAGAAATGGATGTGGTCAAAGGAGTGTGAACAAGCGTTCGGTGAAGCAAAGAGACTGATCACATCGGAATAAGTTCTCGTCCACTACGATCCGAACTTGGCCATCAGAATAGCGTGCGATGCATCTGCATATGGGTTGGGGGCCGTACTCAGTCATACGATGCCAGATGGGTTGGAGAGACCAGTCGCGTTCGCTTCGCGAACTTTAAACAAGGCTGAACGGAATTACAGCCAGATAGACAAAGAAGCACTGGGACTCGTGTGGGGAGTCAGGAAGTTCCACCAATACCTGTTTGGAAGACGATTCACGCTGGTGACGGATCACCAACCCCTCACAGCTATCTTTCATCCAGCAATGACGGCTGCACGAATGCAACGATATGCCCTACAACTAGCAGCACACGCCTATGAGATAGTCTATAAAAGCTCTTTGAAACACGCAAATGCAGACGGACTTTCGAGGTTACCATTGAAAACGGGGGAGACACACCTTGGTGTGGTGGAGATGTTCTACATGGACCACGTGGAAACCCTTCCTGTCACGGCAGCAAACATCAAGACAGAGTCCAGCAAGGACCCAGTCATGTCAAAAGTTCTGGAGAGAACCAAGCAAGGATGGCCGACGATCAGTCCAGAGGGACTTGAACCATTCTTTGCCAAGCGCTACGAGCTGATTGTATTCCACGGATGCGTTATGTGGGGAATACGCGTCCTAGTGCCAAAGAAGTTGCGCAGTCAAATCCTTCAGGAGTTACACGATGGACATGTCGGGGTTGTAAAAATGAAGGGACTGGCTCGTAGCTACGTTTGGTGGCCTGGGATAGATAAAGATATAGTAGAATCTCTGGCACGGAAATGTCAAGGCTGCCAGAGAGTCCAGTTTGAAGCGCCTACCGTGCCACTTCATCCGTGGGAATGGCCTGCAAAGCCACATCCATGTAGATTACGCTGGACCGTTTATGGGACGGATGTTCTTAATAGCGGTCGACGCACATAGCAAATGGCCTGAGGTACTACCAACAGCCTTAGCATCATCAGAAAGAACCGTAGAACTGTTACGAGATGTGTTTGCAAGGTACGGTCTTCCAGAACACTTGCACAGTGACAACGGAAGTCAATTCACAAGCGAAGTTTTCCGAAACTTCATGAAAGCAAACAACATCAGGCACACATTTTCTGCACCCTACCACCCTGCGACCAACGGGCAGGTGGAACGTTTTGTTCAGACATTTAAACAAGCCATGCGATCAGCGAGAGGTGACTCAGGTGCTGTGAAACGACACCTGGCCAGATTTCTGTTTGCCTACAGAAACGCACCACATGCAACAACATGTGAATCTCCGGCGATGTTACTGATGGGTCGAGCCCTGCGAACAAGATTAGATGCCATACGACCAAACATGAGGAAGACGGTGGAGAACCGTCAGGCCAAGACAGTAGAGGAGAAAAGAGGGCAACACAGAGAATTTGAAGCTGGGGACAGAGTAGCGGTAAGAAACTATTGCAATAACCAAAAGTGGGTACCCGGTACCGTCCAAGAGAAGAGGGGTACCAGATCGTATGCAGTGCGTGTGCAAGACGGCGATGTATGGCGGAGACACAGCGACCAAATCAGGGCTTCTGACGTCACCATGGTACCTCTGGGTGCGATGGAGGTACCAGTGGTTGACGAATCGACTAGACCAACAACAGAAGCAGAAGAAGACAACCAGCCAAGTTCATTGCAAACACCGATGGCAGTGAACTATCCCGTGAGACCGGCAAGTCCAGCGCAGATACCAATGGCAGAGGAACGACTCGTGAGAAGGTCCACAAGAACCAGAAAACCTCCAGAGAAGCTGGATCTGTGACGTTTAAATGGTTAATGGCTACTAAAATGGCATTGTTAACAAGGACTAATTAATGGACGCTGAATCCGAGGACTGTGTTGACGGTTGTCATATCGTATATGTGGCGTAGCGCAACCAGGGTATTAACATGTTTTAAGGGAACAACATTTGAAAGGGAGGGGTGTAGAGTATTTGTATTGTAGAGCATTATGCTTCCCATGGCTCTGGAATAAGGACAGCTCCCGGGCTGTGCTGACGTGTCGAATAAAGATGGCGTAAGACATAACAGTGTCACCCTGTCGTACTCCTCTCTTGATGTTGATCATGTTGCTCTTTTTGTGTAGGTGGACTGTCACCGAGCTGTTAGTGTAGATGTCTTTCAGGAGATCGATGTACACATCTTCTATCCCCTGTTCTGAAGGGAGGTCAGTATTGCTTGAGTTTGCACCGAGTCGAAAGCCTTCTCATATCGACGAAAGCGATGCAGAGCGGGATATTATATTCTCGGCACTTCTCTTTCAGTTGGTTTACGACGTGTATGTGGTCTGTCGTTGAGTACCTACTTTCGAATCCTGCTTGCTCTCGTGGTTGGTTTTCGTCCAGTGTCTTCTCTAGGCTGTTAGTTAGTATCTTTGTGAGTAATTTGTAGATGTTTGATAACAGACATATCGATCTGTAGTTCTTTAAGTCTTTCTTATTTCCCTTCTTAAAGATTATCACCATCTTTGCGTTGTTCCAAGCGATGGGTATTCGTCTTTCTGATAAGCATTTAGTATACAGCTTAGCCAGTGTCTTCGGGATGATATCTTCTCCTGCTTTTAATGTTTCAATGTTTATATGGTCGTTGCCTGATGTCTTTCCATTCTTCATATCTCTTAGCGCAGCTTCCACCTACCATGGTGTCATATCTGGTACCTCTTTCGGGTCGGTGTGAATTATGGTACTCTGTTCACTGTCGTATAGCTCGGTGTAGAATTCCTCTATTTGTTCCATGATCATATCTTGGTCTTGTATTTCTGTACCCTGCTTGTCTAGAAGTGTAATCAGTCTGTCTCGGCCTAGTGCCTGTGTTTTTCTTGCTTTGTTCAGGCTTTTTAATGACATAATCGTTTCTCGTATGATCTCTTGTTCGTACTTTCTGATGTCCTCCTTCGCTTTCTTTTTGAAGGTCTTGCTTTACTTGACATATGTTACACTTGTGTGAGCATGTACTATGATTCTAGAAACTCAAATCTTGCCAGGGAAATGACTTTAGGAGGAAAGTTAAACTTCGCCATCTCTTGTAAATACCTTGGGCATGTCATTTGTAACGACTTATCGGATGAGGCTGACATTCAAGACAAATTGAGAGTTCTTTATGCCAAAAGTAACACGTTTGCTCATTTTTGCTCCACTGCTATAAACAATAAGCTGTTTACTGCATATTTCTGTAATAGTTATATGTATGCGCTATGGTTTAATTGTAGAAAAGCTAATATTCATGGATTTTATTGTTGCCTATAACAATTCATACAGGATATTGAACAATCTGCTTATGAGATGTAGCGCTAGCCACATGTTTGCTACATGTAAAATAACGTAAATATATTATCAGAACAGCAATGTTTAGCTTAATCACGAGCATTTACAGGTCGGTTAATGCCATTATTCAGAGTATTGTTACTAGCGACATATATAATAACATATATGTCGTATATGTCAATAACAACATCACTTTTCTTATGAAATACGTAAGCTTACAAACGCTTTCCCCACGCGTGGGGCAAAACGCCCACCACTGGGCATTATGAAGCTGTAATTAATGAGTTTGTTTAACATCACGTCCTTCTTATTTTAAAATATTAAGAGTTCTTGCAAGGACTCTATTTATCTCAAGCACCATTGTATGGAATTATATATAATAAATCGTGTTAATCTTGTTATAGTTGACAAATGACCAAGATAAGGTTTTAACAGCTGCTGAGTGTATCGTACGACCAACTGGAAACACTTATTCGTTCTGTTCCTGCTGTTGATGTTCGTTCTGCCGGAATCAACCGGGTGGTTCATTCGTCGTCGCCGGAGAGGTGGAGGCTGCCGCGCGAGGTTATTCGCAGAACCTGAGGTACTGCGAGTTGAACGGACGTTGGGGTGGGTGTGACCGCTCCTGCGGTCCCTGTGGGACACAACGCCGATACCGCCCCAAGAGTCAGGAGCGTCGTATGGTGGCCTCGGATGCAGTGGCGACTCTGCGGAGAGTCAGCCTTGCAACCGCTTCAGCTACAACGGCGGTACGTTATGGTATGTCGAGGACTGTAGCTGCACGGTTCAATACGCTGGGTCTTGTTGCGAGCGCTATGTCTGCAGAGCAAGGAACTGCGAGTGGGACAGCTGGGGATTGTGGAGCACATGTGACGAAGCCTGCGGCGGCGCCGGAATAAAGCAGGGACGGCGCCCCAAGCAGATGGCTTCGTACGGATGACATGACTGCTATGGTATAGATGTAGAAAGCGGAAAAAATCCAGAAGAAAGCGGTAGAAAGCGGAATAAAGCTGAAGAAAGCGGAAGAATGCGGAATGAAGCGGAAGAAAGCGGAAAAAATGGGAATGAATCGGAAGAAAGCGGCGAAAGAATTCGGAAGTACGCGTAAGAACGCGGAAGAAAGCGGAAGAAATCAGAAGAAATCGGAAGAAAGCGGAATAAATCGGAAGTACGCGTAAAAACGCGGAAGAGAGCCAAATATCTGTTCTGTTCTGATCCTGGTGTAAGCGTCATAAGCCCGTCGTCTAGGATGTACTAACGCAATATAAGCCAGCAATGTCATAACTATTATGATAAAGCTACTGGCAGCTCTGTTTTGTATTGGTAAGTTCAAGACACTAAACACACACGCACACGCACACACACACACACACACACACTCACACACACAGACACACACACACACACACACACATGCATATATAAATAGGCAACAAATAAGATGAGTGTTTTTAATCTACAAACACATTCAGTATCATCAAAGACCTCTAACTGCGCCCCATGCATTCTCAGCCTACGGGCCTGTGGATGACTAGGGAATTATAGGCAACTTCAACCATGGACGCTACATATGTATTATTGGCAAGTATTCGTTTTCTTTGCTTTGTTCTTTCTCCGAACCAAGGTCGCTGATATGCGTTTCGAGTATGTTACGTATAGCGCTCAATATATACCGCCATAGCTCACCTAATTATAGTTTATACTGGCGCACGTGCATCAGTTTAAACTAGTGCATCCAGTGCAGAAATATGCCGTAAGGCCATATAACATGAGATATTTGCGATCTGCACCGCCGTCAGTCGTCCGTACTCTACGGCTGGCGGAGTGGTACAAATGATCGGACAAAGTTGTACACTTCTTTGATTATTACATATGTTACATTTACATTTATTATACAACTGATTTACACCAAATCAAAGTGATTATATTATTCTCTATAAGGTGTGGGCACTCGAAACAGCTGCGGAAGAGAGTGAAGGAAAGAGAAGGAAAGCGGAAGAAAGCAGAATAAAGTGGAGGAAAGCAGAAGCAAACGGAAAAAATCGAAAGAAAGCGGAGGAAAGTATACTAAAGCGGTAGAAAGCGGAAAAAACCGGAAGAAAGCATTAAAAGGGGTAGAAAGCGGAAGAAAGCGGAAAAAATCGGAAGAATGCGGAAGGAAGCAGAAGAAATCGGAACAAAGCGGAACAAAGCGGAACAAATCGGAAGTACGCGTAAGAACGCGGAAGAAAGCGGGAAAAAATCGGCAGCTCTGTTTTGTATTGATATGTTCAAGACACTAAACACGCATACGCATACGCACACGCACACGCACAACACACATGCAGATATATAAATAGGCCTACATTCATATAAAAAGTAACCAGATTTTACTTATTTTCTGACAATACGCGTTGTGGTATAATTTCTTGTTTTTTGGTCTTACAATTATGCATTGCACTAATTCTTAGTTTGTCTACGAAATGGTAAACATGTAGATGTTATTCTGGGTTATTCGTCTTCTGTGATACTAATTCTGTAGCATAGTCCGTACGCAATTAGTGTATATTGTTGTATCGGCAGCACTGGAGTAACTTGGCCCGAGGTTATAAACTAAAGTGTACTCGGTGCTCATACTCAACTCCATGCTCAGACTCGAGAATCCATGCTCACAGTGGTTATAAAACTTCTTGAGTACGTGCTCAACTGAGTAGGCCTATGCCGCATTGAGTACGAGAGCGAAAGAAAGAGCTCGATCCTTAGGCTTAGCCTTAGACGCAATGGCGCTGTTTTATTCAAATACACAAGCGGTCAAATGGAACTCTCTCGTTGGCGAATATAACAAACCTACAGCTATTTATAAACAACGTAACTTCTGACTATAAAACGATGACAGACGACGACCTTCGCCGTTGTGACTTGTGTTTATTTTGTGGTGAAATGCGTAGAGGAACATCGATAGAATAACGCTGAAGTGAAGGAACACACGTCGTTGCAGTGCACGATGGAACCAACAAAGTCTATGTAAGGCAAAATTGTTGTAATTCACATTTTATAATTCAGTCTATTGTCATGTTAACTATCCTTTTTTATGTAAATACTATTTACAGTTTTGTTTGTGGTGTTTTTATGTGAATCATAATATCTTGTTGTGATTTGTATTTCATGCCACGAATTCTCATGAATTCTGGTGATGAAGAATAAAGATAAGTTACGATATCAAAAAGTTTTGTAAAATATTCATTTTTCATCTCAAATTTCTTGGAGCAAATTGTTTGAGATGTAGTTATAATAAAACTGTTTGTTCATACGTTTTTAATATTACATCTGTTAAAGTTTCGTTTCTTGTCCAATTGATAGTTTTACTTTTTATATTGTGAAATTGTTGTAATTATAACTCATTTTTGTGTATCTGTCATTGAATATTCTTAAATGTTATAAGCAGTATTGACTGAAATTTATTGAAAATTATTTAATTGTCTAAGTCAAGCATCACTGCAATATTTTGCATACTCACAGACAAATACTTACTCTGATACAAATACTTACTCTGATACAAATACTTTTCCAACCTAAGCCTGCTTTAAGCTTATGGTGTGAACTGTGTGCATCGTGACTGACCTTAGCAATGATTCTGTGCCTAACAGGAAATAGCTGTGGGCCAGCACCAATGTCAATGATGGCAAGTGCTCGCATGGGTCAACTCTTCAAGAATTGACAAAACTCTTTGATCTCTGCAGAAGTGTCTAGCATCGTCGCTTCATATCCATAGTTCAACTCGAATTTACATACAATAACAATGTGCACACTTGAAGAACATTGCTGTACGACTTTGAGAATTGTAGACGTCGCTACTAGGATGTTTCCGTTCTTCAACAACTGGCAGAGCTGTGATATCAGCAGAAATGGGTAGTGCGGCTATAGTTATGTTTACCTCACATCCGTTGCACAACTGGCAGTTATGTGCAGTAAAAATATGCTCACATAATGAAAGCTGCTATTCAACTGGGAATTGTAGACATTGCTCCTGGAATGGGTCGACTCATCAGCAACTGGCAGAGTTCTCTGGTCATGGTAGAAGTGGCTGGTGTCGTAGCAAACCTGAAGCATACTTTCGTGGACTTTCACACTCAAATTACGAACTTTAGTGCATATTGCGTAATACTTATCGTTAAATTATGAACTGTACTTCAGTACATATTGCACGGACTTATGCATGTTATCTATCGTGAAATTATGAACATTTATATAATGTATAATAACCTGGTCTTTTGGACATTAACCTTTATAAAATTATGACTGGTGCTGCACTGTTTATGTTATAGTAAATTGCCTTCATGTTTTTTCCAATTATATCATGGTTTGTAAGATTTTTTACACTCAGTTAACTTTAACCTCCCACACCATTACTTGATTGACCTATAAAATATGTTCTTTTTATTTCCATGATGAACTCACTTTGAATTCAGTCAACACTTAGGGGAGTGATACATGTCCAATGTAAATCTGCTAGACACTGTTCAGTAAAAGGTCCTCAGGTGCAGAAAATGGTCCAGTAAATATTATTCTATTTGTTTCCCTGTTTATAGAACATTAGGTTAAATAAGTAGGCCATGTTAAAAGAGGCATGCACAAGGTTACATAGCATTAAATTATATATTGGCAACTTCCATCCCTCACACGTTGATTGCGCCACTTCCGAATTAATTCATACTACTAGAGTAAATGATGTAATTTATTCTAATACATAGGTCAAATATGAAATGTAGGTCAAATTAATACTGTTGAAAATACATTTGATATATTGACAATATCCATCCCCCAAAAGTTACAGTGTGCTCATTTATTTATTAATTACAGCTAAATTATGCAATTAATTTTCGTATATAATTCTAAAGTAAAAAAGTAGATTGTAATAACAATCTGTACTTAAAAGGTCACACTTCATTATAAAGTTTATGTGTTATTATCTTTGACGTTTGTAATCCCTCAAAAGTCCAGCGCGCACATTTATTAATTAATTATGCCATTAATTCCAGCACATAGGTCAAATGTGAAATATAGGTCATACTCTAATAGCCATTTACAAGTTTACGTAGCATTAAAGTCATTATATTAGCAATTTTGTATCCGAACGATAACTGCCAATTTCCTAATTAATTTTTAGCTAAATTATGTAATTAATAGGAATTAATCCAATTATTTAGGTCAAATCTAGGTCAAACATGGAGTGTAGGTAAACCGTGAAGGTCACCAAAATTTGCATTTCCCAAAGGGAAATGATTCATCCAGTGGGTGCATTTATGAATTAATTATGCCATAAAATCCAGTATATAGGTCAAATGTGAAATATAGGTTGAATAAATAGGTCAAGTTCTAATAGCCGTTTAAAGGTTGCACAGTATTAAAGTCATCATATTGGCCATTTCCATACTTCAAACGTTAACAGTGCTCATTTCCTAATAAATGTTCATCTAAATGATGTCATTAACTGGAATTAATCCCATGCTGTTAGCCAAATCTAGGTCAAAAGTGGAATGTAGGTCAACTGTGAAAGTCAAGTTAAGGTCACAAAAATTTTTTATTTCCTTAAGGGTGCACCATTTTTTTATTTCACATACGTAAGTTAAAAGGTTCCAATGTTATTACTATTTTCCCATCAATTAAATGCAGTCCTCGTGCAGCCTGTGCACAAGAAATAGACTGAAAACTAAATTAAATAGAAAAAAGGCACCATTTAAAAATTGAATAGCGCAATAAATATTGAAGATATCAAAAAAATTATAAAAGGGTAATAAACTACATATTATTATCCATCGTGTGGCACCATTTAAATGATGATATAACATATTCTATGTTTTTGTTGACATTGATATACCAACCTATGGCATATGCTAATATATATATAATGAATCACGATTAGTAAAAAGGATGTTTGCATAACATTTGACTCGGTTTAACTTGTAAATAAAACGCAGGATGGTAGTCAGGTACGTAGAGCAAGGTGAGGACTCACGTCCATGGCATGACTGCATGTACTTTAGACCAGCGGTTCTTAACCCCCTGGGTCGAGACACAAAATTGGGTTGCCGAGCCATTTTCAGTAGGTCGCCAAGACTCGAGTCTCCAGTGACTGTCGAATTTTCCGTAATTGTTCGTTTTCCCGTCACATATGCATTCGAGACAAATCACCTATGTCAAATGTTGCAAGAATTTGACATTTGTCGTCTCACATTCGTACACATGCATCTTGTATGTGGCATCATTCAACGGGGTTAATTCGAGTTACATGGTTACGAGTAAAATTGGTCTGAATCTTGCAGGCTGTGATGCAGGAAGTCATTCAAGTGCTGAATCTCTTCAAAGCAAGGTCTCCAAATCCACCCTCAGCGAGTGGTGGCGTCGCGCAACGAGGTGCACGGAGAGGTGCTTGTTGGAGCAAAACCAGCCGCTGGTCACAAGATTCTCAGACTCGAAGTGGTCGCTGCAAACGTCCTACATTGCGGATATATTTGCTGAGAACAACAATTTGAACACGTTATTGCAAGGTCGTGATCAAACACTGGTCGAGCTGTCAGAGAAACCGACATCATTCTAGGGTAAGCTCGAGATGTGAAAGACGAACAAAACACAGCTTCTTTCCCAGTAACTTACTGAATTTATTTCTGGATGACCATGCACTTCCATTCATCACTCCAGCACTTCCATTCATCACTCCAGCACTTCCATTCATCACTCCTGCACTTCCATTCATCACTCCAGCACTTCAATTCATCACTCCAGCACTTCCATTCATCACTCCAGCACTTCCATTCATCACTCCAGCACTTCCATTCATCATCCCAGCACTTCCATTCATCACTCCTGCACTTCCATTCATCACTCCAGCACTTCAATTCATCACTCCAGCACTTCCATTCATCACTCCAGCACTTCCATTCATCACTCCAGCACTTCCATTCATCACTCCAGCACTTCCATTCATCACTCCTGCACTTCCATTCATCACTCCAGCACTTCAATTCATCACTCCAGCACTTCCATTCATCACTCCAGCACTTCCATTCATCACTCCAGCACTTCCATTCATCACTCCAGCACTTCCATTCATCACTCCAGCACTTCCATTCATCACTCCAGTACTTCCATTCATCACTCCAGCACTTCCATTCATCACTACAGCACTTCCATTCATCGAGGTCAAAACCATTGCCGTTGAACATTTGGACAAACTAGTGGTAGAATGTGATCACTATATACCCGAAGATGTGACCAAATACAGCTGGGTGCGGGACATATACAATATCGAAACTGGAGAGCTGCCAGAAGATATTTCAAACGTCATTAGGCTGCAAGGTATCCAAAAAACGAGACACTTAATTCACTACGAGTTCAAAAAGCAATATAATATAAGGACAAGCATAAGCGTGTCTATGGGGGTTTGTGGGGCACGTGCTCCCTAGACCTTTGGATTTTGGTGTGCCCTCAGACCTTATTGAAAGGGACTCTTAGAAATGTGCCCCCGTTCAGGTTATGATTAGGTCACGTTACGCGGACGCAGCGACAAACAAAATTCATCAGCACCCCCCCCCCAGAGGAGCCGAGCCGAGACAGCGGCGTAGTAACTGAAGTAACGGCGGCGCGAAACAATTTTCTACACCATTTGGTTCAACTGCCAGAGGTTTTTGTGCCCCTCCCTAGACTACTCTCTCTGGACACGCCCCTGAAAAGTTGAGTGCGTTCTGGATCAAAGTGCATAAAGAAAAGCCGGTTATGGGAGATTACGCACTGAAAGTGGTCATGCCTCCTTTTGCTACAACCTATTTGTGTCAGACAGGAGCTTCGGCGCTTACTGTCACGGAGACAAATTCCGAAACCGTTTCTTACCGGAGCATGACTTGCGATGCAGCCTGTCTTCAACAACACCGCGTTTTGAGGAACTTCTGGTCGGTTTATCAATCGTAATTAAACTGACACATTTAGCTCTTTAGTCACTGTATCTCAGCAAGCAAGTTCTCATATGTTTTCGTGTATCTGTCTGGTCGGTTTATCAATCATAATTCAACTGACACATTTAGCTCTTTTGTCGTTGTATCTCAGCAAGCAAGTTCTCATATGTTTTCGTGTATCTGTCTGGTCGGTTTATCAATCGTAATTCAACTGACACATTTAGCTCTTTAGTCACTGTATCTCAGCAAGCAAGTTCTCATATATTTTCGTGTATCTGTCTGGTCGGTTTATCAATCGTAATCCAACTGACACATTTAGCTCTTTAGTCGTTGTATCTCAGCAAGTTGTCATATGTTTTCGTGTATCTGTCTTATGCCTATTAATATTTTCAATATTTATTTGATCATTTTTGTAATGCAACAGTTAATAAAATTTAACTTGTGATAAATGACGTTTGAATACTTGGGTCGCCTAGCAAGCCCCGTGATAGGAATTTGGGTCGCTGCTATAAACTATACCTTCCAACTATTTTTGTGTAGAAATCCGGGAGATGCATAAGCGGTTCAGCACGATACCCGTGTCGCGCTGTCTAAGAGGATCTTAACATCGGAAGACGGGTGTGTGTGTGTGTTCTGTTGGAGAGTTTTTGACGGAACAGCTTCACCGGTTCACTGTCTCGAAGAAGGGGGGGGGGACAGTGCTGTTGGAGATTTTTCGCCGGAAATTCAGCGGATCAGCACGTCTCATCACGTCTCCCGTGGTATTGCGCTGTCTCGAAGACGGGTGTTGTTGGAGATTTTCAGAGAAAATCCAGGAGATTTGCGTGCATCCCGAGAGGCCGGGAGATATACACAAAAATCCGGGAGACTCCCGGATTTCACGAAATAGTTGGCAGATAGGCCTATTGTACTATACATAGCCATAACATACCCATAATATATCTACTTTGCACTTGTGTAGAATCCGGACCCACCACGATTTCGCCGTTATATATCTGCCAACTCTACCGGAATTTCTGGGAGTATTTGGGTGTATCTCCCGGAATAGACTACAGGCAAATCTTCCGCATTTTCGCTTCAAATTTCTAACACTGGCGCAACAGCACCGATGTCATCATCCGAGATAGCGCGACACCACGCCAAGTGTTCTAGAAGCATGCATTGGCTGAAGATTAGTTTGGATAAAAGTTGCGCGGTTGGACACCAGAAAGAGGGGTCGAAAACACCATCATGTTGGAGGAGAATGGTATCAAGCAAGCGGACGGCTTTGCGTACGTTGGTGGACTGGTGATTAATTACCAATGATGTGCGTGTTTTAGAAGGTGGAATATGTTAAACAAGTTAAAAGAGAGAGTCTTAAACACTCGTGTCTGTTCCAGGACCGGTAATCAGTCTCCCGAGCAAGTAATAGTATTAGAGTAGAGTAAGGTGGGGCAAAGCGCCCATATTGGGGCATAGCGCCCATGCCACTATATTGGCGAATATTGCATTTTATGGCTCCACATAGCGATCAAATGATTAATTACTGAGTCCTGACGACACATCAACGTGCTATGGCTCTACAGAATCAAACACGATGTAAGTATAACCGATTTACTGTTTCTTTATGATTTGTTATAAGATCGCTTCCATATTAATCAATAAATTGCCCCAAAATGGTTACGAATTTTGAAACGCTTGGAATAGCTTTCTAAGCTCTGTTATATAACCTGCATTTTCACACCTTCAGTTACGGTGAGCGATAAAAGAAAATGTCACGACTCAAACGTTATCATCATAGTCGTCAGTGGGGCATAGCGCCACCTGTGAATGGGGGCAAAGCGCCCATGCCTGCGCGCTATGCCCCTCTGCAATTATTGATATAAAAGTAGCATTGTGAATATATATATATATGTATATATATATATATATATATATATAGTTTGTGTTTAGCGGGCACACACACAAACACACGCACAATTATTTATAATAATGTGTGTGTGTGTCCGTGTGAATTTTAATGATATAATTTTATCAAACGTTCTTGTGATTATTATAATGATAACAGTTACAGCATGTTCGTTTCAGATTGAGAGACAGCATGGTTCGAACGTACAAAAGAAAGTCTACACAGGGGTCGTATGGGTCTGTAGCGGCTGTCCACGAAGGACAGAGTATACGAGGTGCAGGGGTAGATTATGGAATACCAAGGCGCACACTAAAGCGCCATTGCTCTGGTGTTGTACAGCTCCCTGGCGTTATTGCTATGAGTAGCAAGCGTTGTGTATTCTCAAGTGCCTTTGAAGCACAATTGATAGATTATGCAAAGGAGATGGCCAAAAGAATGTACGGATTGACAACTATTGTTGTCAGGCGTTTGGCTTATGCTGTTGCCGCAAAATTGGGCATACAGCACAATGTTGATGACGAGCGTGGGCTAGCAGGAAAGGACTGGCTGTCAAGTTTCATGAAGCGCCACCCAGAGTTGTCGATTCGTGCGCCAATTTCCACTAGCCTGGCCCGTGTCGAAGGTTTCAACCGCGATGCAGTTATGACGTTTTTTGCTTTGTACAAAGATATCCTGCAAGGAGGGGATCACAGAGCTACTGCCACTTGGAACTGCGATGAAACTGGCTTCACGATGGGGAAGGTCGTATGCGAAACTGGAAGAAGGCAGGTGCGAAAGGTTTCGAGCGGTGAGAGTGGAAAGAACATTACCGCGCTGTGCTGTATAAGCGCTGCCGGTTCTTACATTCCTCCGCTGTTTGTGTTCCCTCGCAAGAGAATGGTGGAGGCCCTCATGAACGGTGCCCCTACTGATTCGATTGGTGCAGTGAATGATCGCGGTTCAGGCTATATCGACTCAGCTCTGTTCAAAGCAACCACGCTCCAGATGTCGCCACTGGTGTATCTGCACCGGCAGTTTCTGCCGAACATCCTGCAAGTCCTGCAGGATCTGAAGGTGACATTCGCGCTATTATTATGAGCTGCTCGCCACCGCCGCCGAACAGGAAGCGTTAACATGTAGCAGTGTCGTGCTGATTTCTTCGCCTTACAAGTTAATTGCTGAGAAAAAACGCGACATGAAGAAACTAAAACGTTCGCTGGTGGTAAAGAAAATCAGCGAGATCAAGCTGCCCAAGTCAGCACAAGAGCCTATTGCTGGTCCGTCTGGGGTGTCAAACCAAGAAAGGAACACTGACGAAGACACATAATGCGTCGTTTGCTGCGATCCTTACGCCAACAGCAAGTCCAGAGAGGTGTGGCTTCAGTGTCTGAGCTGCAAGAAATGGGCACACGCCGCGTGCACTGCAGGCGACCCATACTACATTTGCCACATCTGTGAATCAAACTCAGACTAATTTGGATGAACAAATTCAACAGCACGTCGTCATAGCACATGTCGCTACACTGAAGCCACAAGCGAACTGCATTCAGTTTCCTTGGTGCGATATCGCTCTTTGTTCGTGTTTCATTTGGTTTGTAGGCTGCATTATGTATGTGCATTAAATAAAGTTCTGTATTCTTGTTATTAGATAATCATGTTGTAGCCTACTGATAAAAAACACATGCAATTCCGCATGGGGCATAGCGCCCATCCCATGTGCGCTTTGCCCCACCTACGGGGCAAAGCGCCCAAATCGGGTGCATGCACATAATTAATCACACTACAAAAACATTATTCGAATTATGTCAGATTTGCACGACATATACTCAATACAGTTACCGACATATTGTAGGTAGTTGTAGGTATATTGCATTAAATAGAGCCAACCGTTATGACGATATTTGTTATCCTGGGCGCTATGCCCCATCCTACTCTACCCCCGGTATATTATCAACCCAAATGTACGTTTTTTTGCTGAAGCAGTAGTACTCCATCCTACTTACTGTCTTCGCCTGTCTTGATTGAGAGAACCAGGCGACACCAATAAGCAGTTCCAAGAACGTCCGGTTAGGCCGTTAGTTCTATTTGCATGCCTCCGTTATTGCCCAAGGTAATAACGTGCAAAAAGGGCCCCTTGCCCAAAATGGGCCCACAGCCGTTTGGCGTTAGTATATTATACACAGCTAAATTTGTGGTGGCACTGCTAAGTAACTCATAGATGGCACTAGTGAACATTGGTCGGAAGCGCGAAACGTACATTCAAACAGGTGAGCTCAAAAAGATTGTTTGTTCACACTTTTCTTAAAACGGAAGTATGATATTTGAAAAATAGTGCTAACTTTTCTTAAAATGTTAGCACTATTTTCCAAGTATCATACTTCCATTTGTGCGCATTGAAGACGACGGAAACTGTAGAATGCATAAGCCAAATATGTTTGCTCTGACATAATTATGTGTATTAGCTTTTAAAAAGATGCATAACTTGTATTCAAATTGATGATCAACCCGAGGCCGGGAAGTGTGCCCAAAACGGGCCCCTGAGCGGTCCGCTATGCTAACAGGGGTCCACTATCGTGGCTATGCTGTTGGTACTAGATACGCATCTGCATTTGTAATTGGTATTTCTATAGCATCAATACGAGCTGTACGGATACATATTGTAGTATTTATATTATCAAGTAGTATAATATATAACTATATTGTCAAATTGCATTATCACCATGATAATAAACCCCACGGCGAGTGTCTCATCTATACTAAAAGAAGATCAATCAACAAAGCGAAAGTCGAGTAACAGAGAAAAGACATGCCTCACCACGCTCAGTCCATACAAACGTCAACTTCGAGTGAGAACAAAATCTAACAAAACGCGGAAGGAGCCAGTAAACAGCACGAGTGAAACTACACGGGTAGTCTTGAAGCTTCGGAAACAAGCGAGACAACTGTGTGCAGAAACAATAACGCGCCAACTGTTTTCGAACAGTAAGGACGAGGAAGAAATGGTAACATGCGAATAATGTGCGGCGTGAGCACACCATGACTGGCCAGGGTCCGAGTGTGCACAATGTGAATACTGTGCGGCGTGGGCACACCATGACTGGCCAGGGTCCGAGTGTGCACAATGTGAATACTGTGCGGCGTGGGCACACCATGACTGGCCAGGGTCCGAGTGTGCACAATGTGAATACTGTGCGGCGTGAGCACACCATGACTGGCCAGGGTCCGAGTGTGCACAATGTGAATACTGTGCGGCGTGGGCACACCATGACTGGCCAGGGTCCGAGTGTGCACAATGTGAATACTGTGCGGCGTGGGCACACCATGACTGGCCAGGGTCCGAGTGTGCACAATGTGAATACTGTGCGGCGTGGGCACACCATGACTGGCCAGGGTCCGAGTGTGCACAATGTGAATACTGTGCGGCGTGGGCACACCATGACTGGCCAGGGTCCGAGTGTGCACAATGTGAATACTGTGCGGCGTGGGCACACCAAGACTGGCCAGGGTCCGAGTGTGCACAATGTGAATACTGTGCGGCATGGGCACACCATGACTGGCCAGGGTCCGAGTGTGCACAATGTGGTTCCGAAATGTGTGATGATGCCTAAATAATACAAGAGGATGTGCAGAGGACCCGTTTTGGACGCATCTTTTTAGCGAGTCAAAAATCGGGTGGTGTTCTGAAACACTCCGTATCGATACAGTAATTTTAATAGAAATACGGTGTATTTTAGCACAAGCGTAGTCATGCAGATAATTGGAGAAGATGATCACGTAGAGACAAATTTATTAGAATGAAATGTTTCAACTTTATGACAATCTGGCGTACGGGGCCAATTTGGCACGTCGTTCCCATGCAGACTAAACAAAGCTTCCCTGTATATGCATTCCAATGGCAAGAAGTGACTCGCAGCGATCTTTGACTAATTTTCATTATCTTCAAAAATTGAAATGTTCCACTTCGTGGATTTCGGTGGACTTTTATTCTTGTAATGTAGATATATAGTACGAATGAAAGGCATAACTACTACTACAATTTGTTTAAAGTTGAATCACATTTCGCGTAGGCCTGTAATGACTGGATTAAATTGGCTATAATTCCTTACAATTCGAAAATCACAGTCGGGAAGTGCTGCACACCGCCCGATTGTCCAAGATTGCCAGTCAGTGCCAGTCGTGCCGAGTGAACATGTTCTATCGCTACAACTGGCTCCGACGCGCGGCGTAAGACTGGGGAATAAGTAGTATTCGTATTTAAGCACATCTACACCGCCCCGATTACGCACGATTGTCTACGTTTCAACGCATCTCCACCGTCGCAGCGCATATCAGTCAATCAATCAATCAATCAATCAATCAATCAATCAATCAATCAATCAATCTATCTATCTATCTATCTATCTATCTATCTATATATCTATCTATCAATCAATCAATCAATCAATCAATCAAGCAAGCAATCTATCTATATATCTATCTATCTATCTATATATCTATCTATTAATCAATCAATCAATCAATCAGTCAATCAGTCAATCAGTCAATCAATCAATCAAGCAAGCAAGCAATCTATCTATATATATATATCTATCTATCTATCTATCTATCTATCTATACATCTATCTATCAATCAATCAATCAATCAATCAATCAATCAATCTATCTATCTATCTATATATATATTTATCAATCAATCAATCAATCAAGCAAGCAAGCAAGCAATCTATCTATATATCTATCAATCAGTCAATCAACCAATCAATAGCTTTATTCACACCCGCCATAACACGCAGATGCACATATACATACATGAAACTGGGGTCCATGGCATCGACGCGGGAACAGGGGGAGCGGCAACGGAGGCAGCTGTATATGCATTCCAATGGCAAGAAGTGACTCGCAGCGACCTTTGACTACTTTTCATTATCTTCAAAAATTGAAATGTTCCACTTCGTGGATTTCGGTGGACTTTTATTCTTGTAATGTAAATATATAGTACGAATGAAAGGCATAACTACTACTGCAATTTGTTTAAAGTTGAATCACATTTCGCGTAGGCCTGTAATGACTGGATTAAATTGGCTATAATTCCTTACAATTCGAAAATCACAGTCGGGAAGTGCTGCACACCGCCCGATTGTCCAAGATTGCCAGTCAGCGCCAGTCGTGCCGAGTGAACATGTTCACTCGGCACGACTGGCGCTGTGTGAACGTAAAAAATAAAATATCTCAACGTAAAAAATAAAATATCTCAACAGTGTTTGTTCGGAGATGTCATAAGTTCACAGTTCACAGCCGAGACAGCAGCGGAGAAGCTGAAGTTACAGAGGCGTAGCGGCGGAACATTTTCAACAGCACCCCCCCTTCCCGTCTTCCACAATGTGATCGAGGGAAGATGTACAGATATGCGGCGCGATGTGCGGCGGGCTCAACGTTAGCTTGCGATCCTTTTCCTTGGTTGGCCCAACGGTGACATTCGGTCAACATGCAGACCGCGATTGTGTCGCACAGTTTACAATGTTGGTCCAACCTCGCTGTATTAGCTTAATAAGAGGTTTAAAACCCGAAGTTTGTCCATTGAGAGTTAATCGATGTTCTTTCCATAACGCCGCCGCTGCCCAATTATACCCATAGCATGCCAGGTAACTCAGTGACTTTGATGTAAGACATTAATTATCATTTGAGAAAATTGCGCTATAAAATAATTTATTATTATTAGTATTAGTTAGGTCCAGGTCAATAGTTTTACCGTAGGTATATAGACATATACATTGTTTCAAATTTATTGTATACATTTATGAAACTAACTGATGAGTAAGAGTAAATCTAATTGGTAACCCAAATTCATGACAAACATGTTTTTCATAATAAAAGTAAACGTTTCCGTGCAGACTGTCGCGACAATGGTAAATGGTGACTCCACATCACGGCGCTTGGATAATCAAAGCAAACAAAAGCGCGAGACGGCTTACAGTAGTGACATCTGGTGAATAACCCGAGGATCACTCTCATACGCCCTCTGGTATCTATACTATTAGACACCCGAGAAACATGGTGAGTTCGCTAATATTTAGTATGTTTTTTATTTGAATATCGTCGCTAGCTTGTTAATCTACTTAACAAGATTTTGTGGCACGAAGCTTTTTAAATGGTTAAGGACTACGTTAGTTAATACAGTTAGACAATTTTACCTGTAAAAACTAAACGTTGACTGTTGTTTAGTATGTTACATTGTGCTATAGAAGTGCGCTATTATCGCCCGCATGACACCACATTTTCTTGAACCCTTGTTTAGTCCATTATTAAACCCAATATTAAATACAGTAGAACCTAATTGTGTCACTAACTATTGCGTTTTAAAAGTGCACGTTCACAACTGAACATCTGTTTCGTGCGTAGTTTTACTTCTGTGAAAGGGGCGCACGTCTGTTACTACTCCTACTACTAGACCTAGTAGTAGTACTAGTGTTAGAATTAGGCCCAGGCCCCGGTATGACTAAAAGGCGCACGACCACGCACGACCAAAATGTATGTAGTGTTGGTAACCAAGCGGGCTGTTAGTGGCACATTGGAGATATGTATGTGCAGCTCGCCAAATTTCAGTTATGTACTTCACATTGGAGTAACAAAATTCGCAACTTTTATCATCACTTGTGGTAACCCTCC
This sequence comes from Paraescarpia echinospica, assembly GCA_020002185.1. Taxonomy (NCBI): domain Eukaryota; kingdom Metazoa; phylum Annelida; class Polychaeta; order Sabellida; family Siboglinidae; genus Paraescarpia; species Paraescarpia echinospica. Next base: position 33,124,174 of record CM034542.1, on the reverse strand, counting down.
AGTTCCATTCGAATTTGGCGTAGTGGCGCTACTTGACGGGTAACACTAAACTAAAATATTCCTGTTACTAGATCCATCCACTGACTTATTTATAACTGGATAGCGAGTATTAGCGACTTAGCGACCTGTTTTATTGTAATATTGAGACAGCCAAGCCCAAGCTGCATATCTGGATTAGGCCCACTCATTAGCCTAGGCAATAAAGTTTATACATGGGTACAGGTCAAAACGGCGACACATTAAAACGGCGACAAACCAAAACGGCGACACACTCAAACGGCGACAATATGTTGAAAATACATTTGAAAATATGTGTTAAAGGATGGTGCAGCATATTGATTAAATCCTCTGTCTTCTTTAATGCGTGGTTGAATGTGACATCCTCATCAGCATTTGTGATGCCACTCGGCCCAAATATTGAGGTGATGATAGATGAACAGTCATTATGGCACACACCAATCTTGTCTTTTAGGTAGGCGTCTACATTCTGTTTCAGGTGCCGGGTGCAACTGAGTAGGTTAGAATCTGGAAAAGCTGCTTGCATGGCTTGCTTCATTGCCTTCTCATCATCTGTGCCAAAGATGGAGTGTGGTGGTGTCCCTCGTAGCTTACCAGCAAGGTTGCTGAAGAAGCTGTTATAACTTAAAAAGTCACTACTGCCGAAAACTGTTGCCAAAAGACACAAATGGTAACAAGCAAGTGGAGCAGAGCAGAAACGTTTGATGTCAAGCAGCTGGTTCTCTGTATATAAAATTATTCCAGGCACCTTGTCCTTCCCAATTTCTACTCGCTGCTCAAATTCATGGGTCTTTACCATTGTCTCAATGTTCTGCATGTAGGCAGTGAAATCAACCTGGTTTTTCTGTGATAGCTCCTGTCTTTGCTTTTTCTCCCTATACCTCATATTTGCTACTTGCTTTCGCGACCTGGGACCACCCATCTCTCCAGAATCACTCAGTCTCTGCCACACCTAGTTTGGGGGACTTGTGCAGAACTTGCTCCTTTATGTTATCAATTACAGCTCCTTTGGTAGGACTGTAATTTCTGCTACAATGTTTGCTGCTTCCATTAGGCGCCCCACCAGGAAATGTACCTATAACCTCTGCAACTGCAATCTTCTGCTTGCCATTTAGAAATGCCATAATCATATTTTGCTCAATCCATGATATCCTGCATTTATACTATCCATTATGTGTATGTTTAGCATAAGCCCTGTATAGAACTGTGTATGGACTCTGGGTGTGGTTGGGGTTCCAGTGGGGTGACAATTTGTTGCCTCCCACCATCTTTTCTTTTATAGAACACAGTTCCATACAGGTTGTCATGCAGTACTGCCTCAGTTTTCCTGTAACGCTATGCAAAAACATGACAGTGTTTGTGTGACCACTCACCCAAGCTCCACAATCATCCCAAAACTGGCTCTTCTTGATGTTGTGATGGCAACAAATATTAGCAGTGTTATCCACAAAAAAAACTGATTCTCTTTTAGACCTACTGACATGCATTCATGACCCACTATGCCATCTAAACAAAGAATATATAGGTCTTTTCTTCAAGTAACTTGCCTTTTTCAGGAAGGTCATCACCTCCAGATGCTATAATATGTTCATCTGTGTCAATGGTTATCTCTAGTGGGAGTGGTGCTGATGTTGAGTCACACTGCGACTGTTCATTGACCGGCAATGATGGAGATGGTAATGGTGTGCACACCTGTGAATTTTGGAAGGTCTGCCAGGTAGTAAAGTGTAAAGCGCCTTGATCAGACCTGAGGACTGGATACTGTGATACATAAGAACTTACCTTCTGTACCATTGTTTTTTTACTAATAAATTGTATGTGAAAGTGTAGATATTTTAATGATGGTGGACTGGCATCCTCTTAATTAGTTGACAATTAAAGGAAATGACTAACATGTTGATAAGTGTGCTCTGGCAGTATCAGTTATATGCTTGGCTGCACAAGGTTGGATAAGCAGATATCTAAGTAGTTGTGAACTAGAGGGGGTACCCTAATGACAGTATGTATACTGGTATGACAGAATGCCAATCTGTAGAAATGCTACTTAGATCATTGTTAATTGTGTGGAGATACTTGCCCACCTTGATAGGAGTGATGCCCTTAAATATAATATATATACAGCTGTATATTATGTATATTATGTATGTATATATATATATATCATAGTTAGTCACTGAAATGTCACAGAAAAAAAGACAAAGGAAATGGAGTCACAAGAAATAAAGTTACAACTACAAATTTAGTAATAACTGAAAATCTCACTATACAAATTACCAGACATGTGTTAAGACTTAAGATCCATTTTGCTATAACGACCCATTTTTTTCTCCAAAATTATGTACAGTGTATATTGAAATTCATGTATGTATATATATGAGTGTGTATGTATGCATAAAACAGCTATTCTCAATTAAGTTCTTCTTTCATGAGGTACTTTGGTGCCATTTCAGTTAATTGTGCCTACAAACTGGGCACTGCTGGAATACTGGGTCCTGGAGTTTCTGGTAATGTCCATTAAAGGGTCACTGTGTGTGATTTTCTGCAGTGATACTAATACACAAATCCCAAGTTAAATCAATAAACTAATTACCTGAAACTGTCACAAGCTACACTAATGAATGGGGGCAGTCAGGGACTTGATAAAGTCACAACATTGGAAGGTTGTAAAATGACACCTGTTGAGTTTGGTGCATTGACTGGCCCACTGACTCAAACAGTTATAAAAATGTCAGTACTTTACACTCCTCCAACACTGAAATACTTTAGATGAACATGCTGTGTAGAAACAGCTGTCATTTAATCAGATTATTTGATGGTTTAATCATAACTTTGTTGTGAGCTTTCTTAGCGGGTCATTAACTGCTTGCAAATATAATTTCTTAGTCACAGTATTTAGCAGTACCCCCCCTGCTATAATATAAGCACCCTAAAATATCCAGTCTGATCACTTGTATCTGTATGAATAAAACATTTGAAGACATTATTTTGCTGCATGTTTATTATAAATGGCATGTATGTTAATTCAGGCCCAAGTGTCAACAGGTTTTGCACTGTATATTATTCGTTAACAACAAACTGATAAATGTTGATACATTTGGCTCAGTTATGTAAATTGTTACACACCATGTTTTATAATGTTATCTAAGATCATAATTTTTTTCTAAAATGTAATTTCATGTAGGTTTTGGACAAAACCCTATATCGAAATATATTGAATATTAGCCTTGGTTCATGGGAATGTGTATCAAATCAAATGTAATGAAAGGTATATAATTTTTTACATCACAGTATGTGTTTTTACAATAAAGGGTGGAAACTGGGATATGCAAGAAATTGCACATAATCGGGACTAACAAATAATTAGCCCATATATGTGGTGCAAGTGTGGGATTGCTGTCCATCAACTTGAAAAACTGGGCATATGTTAGATAATTTCTCAAGGTTGGCATATTTGCAATGTACCCAGTGTAGAGTAACGGTAACATAACATGCCAAAAATAAATCTTTAATCTATGGTTTACTGGTATTGTTAAATTAACAGAACATTTATTTGTTGTAAGTTACTACCGTTACTTAGCACTTTTGCGATGTTCTTATTATCCTTATAGTTATAATGCCATTCACCAGGTGGCACTACAGTGCCAAAACTAGATGTTCGTCCGGAAGATCGGATAAAATGCCTAAATTGTGTAACTCCTGGGTGAAATACAGACTCAAAATGTTTATAAATGCACACACAAACCACCCTATATATACCATCAACGGTCAAACTATCTACCAACACATTATATTACATGGTCGTGCACCTTTTAGTCAAGCCCCTAGGGCCTAGGCTACGGCAGTGCGCCTCTGATGAAACATTTGCGAAATATATCCGTATTGTAACTCCTTATCACATTTGTTTCATGTTATGCAAATAAATTGTCAGAAAAGTTGGTTTTAGTGAAATACTTAGTTTCCATACGAAAACACAGTGCCAAGCGAAAAGTTGGGTAACAGCATTTACCATGCTAGCGGTTATAACCAATGAAAAAGATATGTTGACGCACATGATGTAATTGCCTTGGGAAGTCACGCTCAATACTCGTTATAGTCATACACACTATTACACAGAGATCAGCAGCTACATCTCGAAAGATTTGATAGCATGCTTTCTGAAGTGGGTCGAGCAACGACCCGGTAGCTATAATGCATACTCTAATCAGACTAATGAGAACTATAATTGAGTATATTTTTTATACTGGTACTTCCCAATTTCACCTTACATAATTTCTTAATAGAAAAGGTCATTTTAACAAAACATCTACCTAACATTAACAATAAATTTGCGTAAACTACACTTTACTGTTAACTGAAATTAGTTTTCCAGAATCAAGTCATGGACTTATTGTCTTACGTTTTACTTTTCAGTTTCGCAATCAGTATGATAATGATGTCACAGTGTGGAGCCCACAGGTTAGTAGCACATTTTTACTAAAGTTTACTAATTGTCTACATATATTTTTGGTGTACAATTGTTAATATTATCTTAGGTAGAAGACAAAATAAATTAACAATAAAATATTTGAACTTTGAAAGAAGTCGGCATGACAGATAACTAATCGTTTATTTTCCGTAATGTTTTGTCACATTTTGAAACATGGGGTTGGATGCGAATGTCTTGATATGTTTTCTATTGCAAATATCTCAACTGACTATGCAAAAAACCAGTTGGTTATCCCTTTGGTGTTGAACAGAGTGTTAATGCTGAGTTTCCTTATTGTTTTCTTTTGCATATAAAATTAAATATAGTTCAAAGTTGTCCATGACAAGCAAGAGCATAGCATATTGACAATCTGAAAATAACAAAGATAGCATATTTAATAAATAAATGCCTGTTTGTGTCCACCACATACTGTAGTGTTGCTGGTGGATTGGTTGACATAATGTGTTTGTTCTGTCAGGGGCGTATCCACCAGATTGAGTATGCCATGGAGGCTGTCAAGCAGGGAGCTGCAACTGTCGGTCTCAAGTCGAAGACTCATGCTATCTTGGTTGCTCTGAAGGTAATTTATACTATTGTACTTGCGATAACTAAATGACATTGTCATTGATAAAAAAGTCTTGGAATTGTGCCTTATAGTGTAGGAACATGTCCTCACTTACCCTGGTAGATGATTTCAGTCGTTCCATTTCACATCCAAATATTCAGCGTTCACAAGTGATACTTCTAAATGGTAATGTTGCAATAATAGCACACAAAACTCACGCTGTCATTGAACTGTGGTTGTTGCAATTTGTTAGCACACCACTTCTGTGCTACATGAGGTATATTTATCTTAGAGTAAAATATAATAACTGAAAGGTGAATGTATGGGTAGTTTATACTAATACAGTTCTGTTGTGTACATAGAGGGCTCCGTCAGAACTATCGGCCCATCAGAAGAAAATAACAGTGATTGATAAGCACATTGGCATGTCTATCGCAGGACTGACAGCTGATGCACGACTTCTCAGGTGAAGACTATTATTTTATATTACAAAATAACTTTGACATCTGTTTTAGTATGAATCCCAAAATATAATTATGCAACTGAAATATTAAACTACTTTTTCAATTTTTATGTAAATTTTATCATGGGTAGATTATATTGTGTATGAACAAATGTTGGGACTTGGCCAAACTTCTTCACATATCAGATATTCTTTATATCCATGGATATGAGATAGGGTGACGTCTAGTACAGGACATACACTTCTTAATTTTCAGGGTTTATTTCTTACACTACAATTTTAAATAAAATAACAGAGATGCATTAAGGCAAAAGGATGGGTAAATCTAAAAATTGGTAAATAGTAAAGTAGTAGTATAATAAGTTGTCAACAGATGTATGTACATGTCAGGAGGTAAGGTAAAAAAACAAGATTGTAAAGATTAGTTTTTAAATGGCAACATAATTGTGTAATAACTTCAGCAGATCTAACATTAGGGGGGAGATGATTCCAATGAGCAGTGCAGCAACAGAAAATGCACCAGTTTCAATATTTGGATAATCTCTAGGAACAAACAATAAGTCAGTGAACCTAGACTCGGTCGTGGCAGCATGTTAAACTGTAGCGACTCCGTGTGTTGCAGCAAGTTCATGAGGACGGAGTGTCTCAATTCTAGATACGCCTACGACCAGCCACTACCCATCTCAAGACTTGTCAACATGATCGGCAGCAGTATCCTAACTCTACAACACACCTGTCTATTGCAGTCAATACACCTGTCTATTGCAGTCAGCACACCTGTATAGTGCAAGCAACTCACCTGTCTATTGCAGACAACACAACTGTCTAGTGCAGTCAACACACCTGTTTACTGCAGTCAACACACATGTCTAGTGCCGTCAACACACCTGTCTAATGCAGTCAACACATGTGCCTAGTGCAGTCATCACATATGTCTAGTGCAGTCAACACACCTGTGTACTGTAGTCAACACAACTGTCTTTTGTAATCCACACACCTGTTGCAGTCAACATAACTGTTTATTGCAGTCAACACGCCTGTCTATCACAGTCAACACACCTGTCCATTGCGGTCAGTTGTCGTGTGTTCTCTTTAGTAATACAAGTGTGCCTACTAGTGCTGTGTATTTTATGCTGGTTTGAAATCAGTAGTTTTATTCACTTGAACTAATTTTCAATGGAGTTTATTGCATCAGTTGACAAAACCACATAAAAGTTACTGAATTTTGAATTAAATGACAACATTCATACAGAATGTACATGTCTGGACAACAAATCGTATTTGTCAATCAATGGCCATGTTCCTTGTGCACCCCGTAGCACAACTGTTATATACAATGAATATGTATAAAAATGTACGTACCATACCTTATAGTTATGTCATATACACTGTAGAGCCATGCTGTACATATCACTAATATTTACTGTAAAGGGCCGAGTTTTGTAAACTTTTATTGATGTTTAGTCACATTTCTATGTTGTACCATTGATGCTAAACTGGGTAGACAGTTGCCAGTTCAGAACTTTATACAAAGATCTCACACACACAAAATAACTTATATTTGCATTGAATAATGACTTTCTAAATCATACATAATTGTATCTAAGATGCTAGGTCACATTGTTTGTGGTTGTGATACCTTAACCTGGTGAACAGAATCACAGATTCCCACACAGCGCTATGGCAGGAGACCATTTGGAGTGGGGCTGCTCCTGGCTGGGTATGATGTAAGTATCTCATGCCGTCATCTCGGGTATTACTGTGTTTAGATTGGGTCGGAGATCAGCTGCGTGCTGTAGTATGTCTAGTGGGTCAACTTGCATTTTGGTATTGTTACATTGTCATTCTTATAAACTATACTGATGGTTACTATCAGTAAATAACAATGTTTCAGCTTAAATATAATTTGTCGCTTTAATTTATGTTTATGTATACTTAGGATATAACTGACAATGATTACTTCAAAATGAACCAGATTGTCACCAAAGGGTAAGCTTAGTAAGCAATGCACTTCTAGTTGCTCCATTATGTTTCCACCTTACATTCAAATGCATGTTCACTACAAAATTAAATAAGGATAGAGTTGTGCAACTTGGTAATGTTTTAAACTTGTTAAATCTGTATTGCTTGAATAATCTAAATGTTATGCAATAGGACTAATAATTTGGCGATGAGTGACAACAATCCTTTTGAGGATGGATCAATAATATCCCATTAACCGATTAGAAGTAAAAACAGTTGGCTGTCATATTATGTGTTACTTGTCAGACGGCTGGTCCGCATATCTACCAGACGTGTCCATCGGCCAACTTCTTCGACTGCAAGGCCATGGCAATAGGTGCTCGCTCCCAGTCAGCTCGAACCTACCTCGAGAAACATCTCAACGAGTTCCTGGCCTGTGAGTACAACATGCAGCATGGCACTAACCTTAGTGTAAGTCTGGGGGTGCAATCTGTGCTTTCAGTCTGAATGAAAACTATGATAATTATAGACAGTGGTGAATATAAATAAATGAATGGTTTTCCCTAGTTGGTATTGGAACAATATGTCTGTCGGAGGATGGGTGAAGTGGAAAGCATCTTTAGCAATAGCAAAGAGTGGATAAACCAGTGTAAGTATGTTCCTGGTTTTAGCACAGACAGTGGTGGATATAAATGAATGAATGGTCTTTCTTTATTGGTGTTTGAATGAATAGGTCTCTCAATGGGTAAGGCACTTTGAGCAATAGCAAAGACTGAATAACGAGATACTGCTCTACATAATACCTTACCCTTTCTTGCCATGACCGTTTGCTGCAGTTGTCTCTGAGTGATTGTTGTTTGCTTGTGGTAGGCAGTCTAGAGGAGTTGATCAAGCACGGTCTGCGTGCCCTGAGGGACACGTTACCCAATGAGACCGACCTCAACACAAAGGTGGGGCTGTCATATTGACTCACTCTTTGGTCACTGTCAGAGTGTAACAAGTACTGTTTTAGTAATGGCTTAAACTTACTAACATAGCATTTTGCATTGGTGAAGTTTGTAACTCAGTTTAAAAATTTTGATAAATACTCAGTCTGCACATACCTAAGCATAGTTGGCAAACCCATAAGGTTACTGTGTAATTATACATAATACAAAGATCAGTGTAGAAAATTTGTATTGTTTTTGTATAATTCCATACTAATAAAATTATAAAGAAATATGAAATATAACATATTTATCAACTTCATTAAATTTTGTTGGTATGTAATGTACACTGTTTAGTGTAACATTTTGTAACTGAGGCAGTTAATTATTTATGTGTTTTTTATAGACCAGCTAATGGGTCAATCATTATCATTTCATTTTTTTTTTTGACAGAGATTTAATTTTGTAATCGTCAGGTTTGATAGCTGAAATAAAGCTTACTGCTAATTCCTCTTCTGTCAGCTGATACACCAACTGGTTTTTCATTATGTATTGTCTGTGTAACATTCACATTGCAGACTGTGAATAGCTTTGAAATGTACAAGATTAATTAGTGTTCGAACTTCCAAGAATTCAAAACTAGCAATAATTAAAACTTTTGTGTTTAAGATCAAATTTTCTTGTAACACAACGGAAAATTTGAAAATAACTTCAATGTTTTTGACTGCCGTGAGCTCTCTTAGACTAAGACTGCTGATTGCAGTTGAAACATTGACATGAGTTTAAAACTTATCACTTTGTTATAAGAAATTTGATTTTAAATTAAAATTATTCTTCAAACTTTATTAACTTTTCTACAATTTTTTGGGTTATTATTGTGTCCTTTTCAATTGTTCGGTATGTGCAGCTTTCAACAGCCCTAAAATGTCTTGGGGCAAAGATTGTATAAAAGCATTATTATCATAGACTTTTTATTAGGCTTATTAGATGATGCAGTTTGATGTAATATGTTTATCATTTCAGAACTGTTCCTTGGGTATCGTGAGCAAGGACTTGGACTTCACCATCTATGCTGACAATGACATCGCCCAATATGTATCCTCTTCTGTCTGTCTAGGCTGAATACTTTAACAAGTACATCAATATGGTTGTTTAGTAAAGACAGGCGACAAAATTATAAATATACATTAGGAAAGTAATTGTGACATGGAGACATTTAATGGCATTGCTAATGTTGTAAATAGCGTTACAAATGAAGAGAGGATCCACTTTAGTTCAAAATAATTATATAGATTTTAAAGACTTGTGGCTAATAATGTAATGTTGAGTGCCTTGTGTTGTCCTTGACACTTCTGTCAGCTGCAGCTGATTGAGGGTGAGGAGAGGTCTAGTCGCCCCGGCCGCAGGGAGGGCGCAGTAAGTTGTCCTCAGTCTTTTCATTCATCTACGCGACTCACATGTTACTAGGCCAGATGCACTCAATGTATATCTTGTGACAGTACATGGAGATATTGGTCTAAATGCACTTGCACAACCCTGTTGAATTCTGGTTGTCTAAATAGTGCGATATAGGCATAATTAATATGATCTAATACAACCCATTCTGTAGTGTTATTTTACAACAAAGGGGCGAATTCCTTTTTAAAATGTGAACAGTTATTGAAAATGCAACTAATGGTAGCAGCCACCTAGCACGCCATCATCGCTTGAAAAATACTGACGCCTTAGGGGCATCTTAAGGGTAATTGTAATAATATTATTTAGGAGATGTTTGAATATGTACACTTGGGAATGGAGAACTTTGTCTATGTTCTTCACATAGCTTGCTTTAAAAATAATAAATCTACTTAAGACAAGCTGAGTGAATTGAGGCAATGAGAATGCAGTTACGCGGACTGGCCAGCAGCAGGATTTTGCAAGATGACATGTCGTGTTTGTCCCTGCAGGAAGGCATGGAGCAGGATGGTGCTGGAGACGACCAGCCACCCGCGGACGTTCCTGACCCACAAGTCGGCGGCCCAGACATCCAACCGATGGATCAGTAGCAGGTCAAAGGTCATAGGTCACACCAGAACACAGTGGGCTGTGTTGAGATCGTCACCAGTTGCTACAGTCCACTCTCTCTTGTACGATTGCAGTCATCAACTCTGTACACACCACAGTGCTACAAGCTGTATTCGTGATCATCTCACACAGTTTAACATCTCAAGTATACGATGCAGCTGGACATTAATTGCAAAATATTGCAGAAACGAATCATTAGTTGTCAGTCCTTCAAATTTTTTTCATTTAATATTACCTGTGCTTCTTATTAGCATGCTTTCTAGCATATTTAAAATGTATGTTATTGTGATTTTCACCGGTGTAAAAGTCACTCTGTGTCATTAGTTATTTCATCTTTTATTGGTTGTTGCTATATTGAAGGTGTTTGTAGAAATAAAGTCCAACTTATGAAATACTCGCTGAGAATGTGGACTTGTATTACATATAGATTAAAAACACAGTGTCTGATTGTTTCTAACATGGATGATGTGATACACCTGTTTAGAGTCGATGAACCACAGTTTTTTAATTATGAATATTAACCACAGGTTCAGTACATTCTCAAACAGCTGGAGACAGTCTTTTGTGAATAGTATTAACTAGAAGTATACCTGCCAACATTTTTGAATTCCGGGAGATTCATCTGATTCATAATAATAATAAGGTAATGTCTTTTGCACCTAAACCCTTGGAAACCATCAATACAAAGGGGTTAGTCAATGTCGGAATCGATAAGCCACGTTAAAGTCGTCAACAGATGGATCGATACGCCAGGGAGCTTAGGTGGATACACAAGGTTATAAAGGTAAGATTTTAAATGACGACAAAGTTGTCAATGCAATATTGTGAAAAAGGGAATTATAAGTCAAGCCTACTAGTAACAAATGCAGTTGCAATAGTTTTTTACAACATAAAGAGGCAAATAACGACGAATACATTGTAAATCACGAATATGATAATAACGGCAACGTCAAGAAATATGCCATAAAAAATTGGAATTATCAAAGATTACTCCAAGATTTCGTACTGAAGGTGCAGGTGTAACATACTGGCTAAGCATAGTTGGGGGTAAAAGCTTATAAGCTTTTGCAATTACAAGGTTCTATGATAAAAACTATATTTATTCATACTTGGACATTTAAATTATTGAGCTTCACGGCAAAAAAACAAGGTTTTTCAACATAATATGTTTGCATATCCAATGGTGGTACAATTTTGATCGGAAGATGGCGCCACTGTTACAATGCGGAAAAGATAGTCGACGACAGTTGAACGTTGACGAATACGACGTAAAGAGCAGGGCTGTATTGTCGGGTTTATACTTTTAGTTGGCATTTTCTTCAAATAAGCTGGATGCATATATGCATAACTAAATGATGTCTCACAAGAGACGCTACAAGCCATATCTTTCTAACATGTAGAGTAAACCATGTCAGGGGAGGATCGAGAAATCGAGTTTGGAGGGGGGGGACACAACCAAATGGCGTTGTCGAAATTGTGTCGCTACCGCGCCGCTGGAACTTTAGAACTTCAGATGCTCCGCTGTCTCAGCTGTGACTTGTAATATCGGAAGAACAGGGGGGGTGCTGTTGAAAAAATTTAATGTCTTTGCCATAACTTATCACCTGAAAGAGGGTACATTTCAAACGGTCTGGCGGGCACGGTCGCGTGGGCCCATTATAAAAGGTCTGCGGACATCATAAGGTCTATGCGGCACGTGGATGGATGGGTGTGTGGATGGATGGGTAGTTGGTTGGATGGATGGGTGGGTTGTTGGGTGAGTGGATGGATGGATGGATGGATGGGTGGATGGATGGATAGTTGGTTGGATGGATGGATGGATGGATGGATGGATGGATGAATCGGTGGGTTGTTAGATGGGCGCGTGGTTTATTGGATGTATGGGTGGTTAGATGGGTGTGTGGACGATGGATGGATGGCATAAGCGGATCAAGCATTAGCGACGGCTAAGTGGTGGTGAAGCTCCGGCGGAAAATCTTCAACAGCATCCCCCCGCCCCCCACCCGTTTCCGAAGTCAAGATCCGACAGTGGAGTCGTGCTGATGCTCCGGCTCAGCCCACCCGATTCGGTTACAAATGTGTTTGCGAGCCTCAAGCAGTTGGAGGTTTTGTCAGACTACCCTCTCTGGATCCGCCCTGGACGTACGGACGGACAGGTGAATGAATTATGGCCCCAGACCATCCATATTAACCATTAAACTAGGGCCCGTAAAGGCAGTGTGGTGGAGAGTAGGCGAGGCCTTGGGCTGTCTAACTTCCTATTATGGGGCCTGCTCTACATTTGACCTATCTCACTCTCGTTGACGCCTGCCACCTAGTCGCCATCCTTCCTTCTGTTCCAGATGGAACCTCAAAGCTAAATTGATGCAAACGCTAAATAAGTAATTCTGCTAAACAGTACTTATCTGCTGTACGGCCTTGCAAAATATTCTTCGTGGTTCGCATGAGCTAGACCTTTTGAAGTTACCTAGCGGTGTTTATGACGTATTTCCTTCGAAGTCACGTGATAGGACCGGTAACGACGTAACTTTTTTCAACTATTACGTAACACTATTGGAAACTATTGGGATGACTTGAACTGTTCATAAGAATTACAGTACTATTTGACATATTACTAGAATTCCTCGTCGCTCGACTGTAGATCCAGTCTAGCTAGTGAAGTACGAAATTACGTCATCGTTATTTGGTGTCACGTCATATAGAATGTGCATTACGCCTTCCAAAAGTTGTGCTACTTCGGGACCAGATTTGTCAGGTAGTCTACCGGTTGTCACCCCATCTGCCGGTCTTCCAGCTAGAAGATTTCTATACTTGTAGGCACTTGAATTATTATTCTACCGGTTTCCATTGTGAACAGTAGACCAATTAATTATGTTTGTTTCCAAAATGTCCGCATCCTACAAACAGCGCGTCCGCCTGGCGTCTGGATTACTCGGGGAAAGATTCCCATCTTCACCGTGTTTAACTGGTGATCGTTTCACGTGTACATTTTTTGTAGTAAAACATGACAGAAAAACATTTGTTTATGGAACTCGACATTTGAGGAACACTGTTCACAAAACACACCGAATCGTATTGTATATGTGTTAGTGAAATTGTTCCAAAACACACCCAACCCCATAAATATCAGTCAGAATTTTATTACGCATATGAAAAAGGTTCACTATCTTGTGGAATCACTTGACAATACACTTTCGGGACATTTATAAATCTTAATGTTGCGTAAGAGGAAAAGGCAGTCGAAACGGTGCTTCGTTGATTTTATTCCTTCCGGGCTTCCAGCTGTCCGATTTGTTCCAACCACTTTCTGGTGGAGATGGCATGTTAGGCACTACTGCGTTGTCTTTCTCTTTGATTCACGGCTCTGTGGATATCTATACCAACGCATCCTCGGTAGGAAGAATTACGATCATGTAGCGGAATCATTACATTCTCCATGGTTGCAATGCTGTCCGATGACAGGTGCTGTATCGTGGTGCTTCCAACACTGCCAGTGAAACTGTGATACCCGCATCGTATGTTTCATTTTCCCACGCTGTATTCTTAGTCCATTACGACACAATATTGCAGTAGGTCTAGGCATAACACATTTGTTCTTAGAGCTCGTGAGTTATGTGGATCTAGAAGCTGTCTGGTGGGCGTGTGTGTACCATAAGCGCGGGAACAGGGGGTCAATGGGGAGTCCCCCTCTGGAATTTCGCTGGGGAGCAGACATATAGTTCTGCCCCTAGTAAATCGGAGCCTGAATGTGGGGGATTTTGGCCAGCATCAAGCGGGTGCAATTGGAGGTTTGTGGTGAGGTTAAAAAATTGTGAACGTCGCCGCAAAAAAATATTCAACGGCGCTTCTCCCCCCGTCTTCCGATGTCACCAGTTATGTCACCAGTATATGGTAGCCACGGCCAAACTAACTACACCTGTGTCCTCTGTGCGAGGAATGGACCTCTTGATACCCTTGCTTACTGTATTGTCTGTATCGACATTCAGGTGTCGGTGTCTTCGTGGTTACATGGAACAAGCTGATGTATGTCATGTCAACGCTGTAAGTACAATACATTTTATCCATGTATAGTAACTAATTGTTTGATTGTCACAATCGTTGAATGAAGGCAAATAGCCCTTTTCTCGTCGATGGTGATTGTTCAAGCAAGCACATTTCCCTGCGTTCGGTTCCTTTGCTTTGACTGATTGGTGCCACGCATGGAGAGGTATATCATGGACATATTTAGCATGCCGCAATTGGCAACTAAAGAAAATTATCAGCGAAAACGAGTTTGATGGTTGTCGTAAAGGCGTTAGGGAAAAAGACAGTGATGTTCTTTCAACACCAAGCGGACATCTTGTTAAATCTTGGGGGTAGGAAATTTCGCTGGGGGGCAAACTTATGGTTCTGCTTCCCAGTAAATCTGAGCCTGAACGAGTTTTTTTGGCGAGCCTCAGGGGGAGTGTAAATCGAGGTTTTCTGATAACCTTAAGTTTGAATTTTGGCGATGGTCACGGGGGTGCAACTGGAGGTTTCTAGTGAGTTTCAGAAATGTCTTCTTCCGATGTCATGATCCGACAGCGGAGTGGTGCTGAAGCTCCGGTTCTCAGCTCCCCCAGTATTAATTTCCTTCCCGCGCCAGTGCTGCCAACGTTTCAATTTTGAAACCCACAAGAAATCCACCTCCTCGAAGCCGACACAAAATTTCATAAAAGCCTATAATCCGGGATATCTCCTACCTTTTCATGAGGGCGGGAGTTTAATGAAAAATCCGGGTGATTCTGTGAAAATCCGGGAGAGTTGGCAGGTATAGTGGTACGCGGTTAGTTCAATTTATAAGACCGTAGAACAAGCAGACCATGAGAATGCAAGTAAACAACGACAATACTGGCAACACTGGCAACATTGACAACACTGGCAACACTGGCAACACTGACAACACTGGCAACACTGACAACACTGACAACACTGGCAACACTGACAACACAGGCAACACTGGCAACACTGGCAACACAGGCAACACTGACAACACAGGCAACACTGGCAACACAGGCAACACTGACAACACTGGCAACACTCGCAACACTGGCAACACTGACAACACTGGCAACACTCGCAACACTGGCAACACTGACAACACTGGCAAAATTGGCAACACAGGCAACACTGACAACACTGACAACACTGACAACACGGGCAACACTGACAACACTGACAACACTGGCAACACTGACAACACTGACAACACTGACAACACTGACAACACAGGCAACACTGGCAACACTGACAACACTGACAACACTGACAACACGGGCAACACTGGCAACACTGTATGTTTTACCGTGTTTAACGATTCGTATGTCTTACCACAGAACAAAATGCGGTCTAGACAATATAAGATACTAGGCTACAGATTGTTTTCACCCGAAGCCATATTGCGCAACAGGTATAGCTTCTGTAATAATTCGTCGCTTTCATCTACTGGGCCCTACATTTGCACTTATAACAGCAGCGTACTTTTTATGCTATTAACGTCAATGGGAATTTAGAGATTGCTTTGATTCGATTAAGATCCCAGCTTTGTGAGTCCATTACAGGTGTTGCAATTATTGCACTCTTATTGGGCATAGATCGCTTCCCTATAATATTAGCCCCCCACAAAGTATTACGTCAGAGTAGCGCCATAACTCGTATTCCGGGAAGCAGCACCATCCAAATTGTCATTTATTAACACATTATGTTGGATCTCCAGCAGTTTGAACACATAACCCAGACTGCACATTAACTTGAATAAGGCCTAAGTTGCGTACATGAAGGGTCTACGCCACATGTTTAAATTTATAGTATAAAATATAGTGTCCCTATTAACAATGAGTATATCATTTAATGTAACGCAATAGGGGTATATGTAACTAATTGGTTCATGGAATTTTACACGATATAAAACACCAAGTTAAAAAAACTGTTAAATAAGCACTGGTTCACCTTTTTAAAAGAGAAAATACTATCAAGAATAACTTAGCTAAACATCGGGGTTAAACAGCATGTATATGGTAGACGTTATTAACATAATTCATTAATACGTGGCCTTATAACATGGCTGATATAATTGTATACGTGTTTCAAGGCCGCTACTGCAAGCTATATTACATGAGCCTCGTTTCTACGACGAGTCTCCTCATCATTTTGCCAATTTGCTTGGTGTCGAGACCGAAAGATTGCCTCCATCCTCCATAAATATTAATTTGATGTACAAGGCGACGTTAATATTCTTAGGTTCGACGTAATAGTATTCGTTATGGAATTTGGTGTGTTTAATTATGACGCTGAGTTGTCAGGTAGACGTTCTCATGGGCTGGGAATGTCCACCACAAACACTTATACTCCGTAACATCATGGATCTCAGACGGCGAGAGGAACTGCAGGCTGGTATTCCCTAACTTGTGTAGACACGTTAAACCGCACAGATCTCTGACTGCGACACAGATCCGGCGACTGTGTAGTCGAAGCTCCAGCTCCTAATGAAAAACTCTCGACCTCCACCGACATATCTGTACCACATGTCCTCGAAATGGCCACGCCAAAGTGGTCGCTCATGGTCAGGGCATTGCCAACTGCCTCATTGTCGCCCACTGGGTTGGGCGGCGCCATCTTGGATGCATTTCTATCATCGTGCAGTTTGAAACAAACATAGTTCCTGCGTATGCCGGGGTTGACGCCCGGTGTGCGCGACATGACGGCAGTAAGCAGGTGCTTCAGGGAGATGTTCGGACGATGCCGGTTCTTGTCCGTCCGTGGGCTGCGTGGTGACGAGGGAGGTGTGCGAAGCAGATAGTCGTACTTGCGCGGAGACTGTGCCGAGATCTCTCTCATCTGTCGGGCGTGCTGACGACTGGCTAGCTGGTTCGGCGTCAGCCACTCAGAGCCATATCCCGGCCTGCCGTAGCAGCCGCTCTCAGTCGCAGCGCTCCCACCCCGCCGACCCGGCGTCGTGCAGTTGTCGACGTCAATGTAAAGCGTTTGGCACTTGAGTGGCAGTTCCGGGCGCGGGGTCTGTGCGCGATCATGTGCCCAGCTTGCGGTACCGTACGATGAGGGAGATGTCGGCGGCCACGGTGAGCGGGATGATGTGGTCACTGATCCCCCGCTTACACCGCGAGTGTTCCTGAACGCCGGACTGAACATGGCGTATCTGTTGGCGTCCAGGTAAGGAGTACTCATCCGACCAGCGTGGGAAGACACAGACCTACGGAATATAGATGACCAACATACATAGATACATGCTGCACGTAGACTAAGCTACACGAGGACCACACTATATAACATAAGACCGGAAGAGAAACACTCATTTGGAATTTGGACCGACCCACTTAGAGAATAATACATATTTGGACTGGCCCACAAAAGATTAGTATACATTAAATTTGAACAAACACACGAGACACCAATGCATCACACTTGGACCGACAGGAGAAGACTAATACTAATTTGGACCGATTCAATGGAAGACAAATATACATTGAGATCAACCCACGAGAGGTCTAATACACATCTAGATTTTGGGCCGACCCGCGAGAGACTCATTCAATTCATTGGCATCGGTTTATCTCGAACGACATTGTAGCTTTGGCTTGGGTAACACTCAATGTTCTGTATAGCAATTGAAAACGTCTGGCCTTTGAGTGATAGTCTCTGATGTGGATGATACACGTGTGACGTCAGTCTGGTGTACAGGCGTGGCAGTCGATCAGCTTTTTCTCCAACGCTTCTCTTCTCCGTCCACAATCTGTTTCTTCCCTCCTCTGTCTTCCTCGTGCCACTCCACACGACCTGTCGCCAGGTGTTGCGGTTGCTACAGCATATTCCCATGTCTCGGTGCCGATCTATGCATACATATGATCTGATCCGCAGAACTGGACGGCCAACACGCCTTGCGACGGAGGCAAGCTCAGCACAGAGAACATGGAATACGTCCACGCAGCAAACAAGGCCAAGCCAATGCAAACATCGCTGATTTAGCAAAGCATACATACTGGGAATGTCCGCAAACTCGAGGATGTCGTTGTTGCTTGGCGTTTGCGTTGCCATCAGCAGTGATGCCAAGTACGCATATGAAGCATCGGTGACGGATGCTCGACGGATTAGTATTTGGAATAATTATTCACTAGAGGCCCTACATACATTTTATCTAACCACTGAGAAGACATATGCCTGTAAATACTGGACCAATAATTAAGTCCCAAATTTAGTTTTTTGACCACCTTTACCACAAGTTAAAATAACATTAATAATATACTAAACTTTTCGTCCATGAGCACAGCTCAGAATACGTACGCTAACTTTATATAACTACAAATTAACATACCCAATTTAAATAGCACTGAACTATCTACAACCATCCCGTCCCGTTCCGGCCACATCCTGGACACGGCCATCGACACGATCACACCACCAATGAAAGGGTCTTTCACTGGTGGTGTGATCTTGTCGATGGCCGTGTCCAGGAAGTGGCTGGAACGGGCGGGAATGGCAGATGCAATTCGACTCGGGTGTGTCAATGAGGTAATATTTATTTGCTGTCTTGCTGCAAAATGGTATTCTCAAGGCGACCGTAACTAGCTTACAGGTACCCATTATTCACAGGGGCGCCTTCAGTGATACGACATTGACGGCCTATTACCTACCGGTGTTCATTACTTTCCATGCGTTGCTGTGCCGAGTAGGTCCGACTAGGTGCGAAGCCCCCTCGGCCGACGGACGTGACGCGGCCTAGAGACGGCAGGCCAGACGCCGGCCTTGTGTCGCCCACCGTCCGTGCTGCATACATGGCCCTCGTCTGCCGTCGTCCAGCGTGTCCGACACGGCCAGTGGTGTGACACCGGATACGAACGACGCAGCACCGACCACTGTGACGACCACTTTGTCAGTGGCACCTCGTCTGTCCCTAGGCCCGGTTGCGCTTTGATCAACACAACTAAGACCGTCGCTTAGCCAATGACACATACGCACCGAGCTGACGATAACGACTTTTTAATGTATGGTTATGTGTGTATACATGTGTGTTTGCCACAATGCGGACTCGCTTATTATTTACCGTTGGCTTCGCAGAGATAAATCCACGTGCGGTAACCTGGCACCGATCGCTGGCGGTTGTTTCCCACGGTAGCGATCTCGGTTTCCATTACCGCGCGCCTGGTTACCCATGTTGAGTCAACGTTGATTCGGTTGCCAATCGGTGTGCTAAAGCTTCGCCGATCGTTTAATTAATAAATGTGGCTAATTGTTGTTTTAATTATATAGTATCATTACTTAAGATGGCATTGCTGTGTGGAGCGAGCATTGTAGCGTTGACAGCCTGTCTACAAATGTCAAAGTTTCCCGTTCCGCCGGGGAACGTGTGAAAAATAGTCTAATTGCCTACAGCCGTTTCCTTTATGCAAATTTCGACAAGTTAAAACAGTATATTATACGCATATGGTACATGTTACATAATTTCCCGTAGTCGATATAACATCTTTGTCCAATTTCCGAGACTTGCAGGAGAGTACCACGGACAGTTCACATGCAAGCTGCCGTGTCTACTATATTTAAATGTAAGGACGCGCATTGAAAACTCTGCATCTCAATTCCCCCACCTAAATACTCCTAAACCTATATGACCTATGCACGGGGATGCTCACCTTGACGGCCTTATCCCTATCAACAAGAGTGACAGCTGCAGATATTGGAGCAGTTCGTCGATAGAACTATTGGTGTGTGTTCAACATTGTTCTCATCAATGGCGTATTCTACAAGTTGCGGCGTTCACAAGTAGCATATCTGATAACACAGGACGTTTCGACGAAACAGAAGCAATGTTTTGTTTTACTGATCATCACAAGTAGGTTTTCTATGTCCACGCTATAATTGTGCCCTTTAGCAATTATCAGTACGTCTAACGTATTGGTAATAGCCTATTTACTTGCGAA
Organism: Paraescarpia echinospica; assembly: GCA_020002185.1. NCBI lineage: Eukaryota > Metazoa > Annelida > Polychaeta > Sabellida > Siboglinidae > Paraescarpia > Paraescarpia echinospica. The sequence continues at coordinate 33,103,761 of CM034542.1, read as the reverse complement.
AATGTTTGTTCATATTGAATGTAGGTGCCTGATATATGGGGCGATAGTATGCATATTGAAGTGGATGTCATTTATTTGTGATGACTGCAATATTTTCAAAACATACAATTCCACGACTGGAACACTGCCGTTTCGGCAACTGGAGCTGGCGACACACGTAAGTGTACGCCGTCAATAAATCTGCTTCTTAATATGAAATCTATGCTAATGCAATCTACCAACGACCAGAAGGTAATATTAGTCAATGAAAATATACCAATCATGTAAAAGAGTTTGTTAAGTAGTCCAATTGAGGTAACAGTATTATTGATAACCTGTGTCATCTAACATTCTAAATGACAGAACGCAACATAATACAACATATAATGTGTGCGTTTTATAACCTGGGCAATGTGCACAGGGGGTCCCAAAATCATTGTTGTCATACATCATTTTGTGTTGGTAAAATCGAGAAGACCGGTCATTGGAAACAATCCCTGCTTGGGATTATGGTCTTCCGAGAAGGGTGAACGTCCAAGAGAGAGGTCGCCTATGGCAAGTTCTGCAACTGTTATTGGCAGTCAATGTGCCACTGTAAGAACAGACCCATGCCTGCAGTAGACCCTTCTGCTTCTGGGGTGGTTTGCTTTAATAGCACATATAAGTTAAAACAGTTCAATTTTAAACACGTAGTATAATGATCGGCGGTCTCCTCGTGTGTGAGCACATGAATGCTGGCAGCTGTCCTGTTGGAGCAGCGAGTATGCTCACAAGCTAATGACGTCGCTGTCTTCTGCTTTCTGCATCGGCTGCCCTTGCTGCTTCAGCACTGACGGCTGCTTGACGGATGGTCGCACGTTACGTGCTGCGATCACGAGCCGTTTCCTCTCATATTGTTTGATCGAGATCAGCTGCGTCAGTGCGTCTCTTGATACAGTCAGGGTATCGTAGCCGTGGTCTTCACACATTCAGTTTT